>JACEEZ010020962.1:0-52359 GCA_016584305.1 Chionoecetes opilio
CTGCCGCTACCATAGGCTTATATTTCAATCCTTACCTACGGTGTAACGTCTATTATGCATGATAATGACGTTTTATTAGATATATGAGATAACCACCGTGCTACGTACACCTCCTCATGAGGGGTGTAAATCTACACATAATGTTTGGCACCTGTGACGTCACGGAATGGAGTAAGTACGCTTGCTGGATCCAGACAGGGAGGGCGGTCGCCGACTGCGCGCTAGGCGTAAAGTCGGCGTTTGTGAGGTCATCGATTTGTGCGCAGATATTGCTCCTGATCAAGAACGTTTTTTCGCAGAGAAGTAGCATCTCAGACTTACGTGACTCAAGCCGCGTAAGGTGTCTGCTGACTGCCCCAGGTTCGAATCCGCCAGGGCAGTCGGCGTGCAGCCCAATTCAGCTGTTCATCCTTCCTTTTCATGGATGGTGGATAAATGGGTACCTGGGAAACCTGGGAAGGTAACTGTGGGTAACCCGGGTGTCACGCTAGCCCTGTGTTTCCGGGGTACCACAGGCTCAATTTATACGCTTAGGGCTAATGCCACGTAGATTGAGCACCGAGGCCAGCGTATGCCCCATTTACCTTTTACCTAATATAATCCCATCCCCTACAAGTATTCAAGTATTAGACAGACATACAGACGACAGATGAGAGAGAACAGACAGACAGACAGTGAGACAGACAACACTACAGACAGACAGCGTGAGAGAGAGAGACATACCACAGAAAAGAAGAGAAAAATAGAGACAGACATACGACAGAGAGAGAAGAGACAGACAGCAGAGAGAGACAGACAGACAGAGACAGCAGGACAGACAGAGAAGAGAGAGACCGATCTAGAAACAGACCCGACCGCGACAGACAGTGAGTTCGAGAGACGAACAGACAGAAAAAAAAGAGAAATAGACAGAACAGACAGACAGCAGACAGAGAGAGAGAGGACGACAGACATACAGAGAGAGACAGCGACATACAGAGAGAGACAGACAGACAGACAGTGGAAAAAGTCGCACTCGTGATCGTGCTCGCGGCCTTCCCACAAGCCAACAAGATGGCCACCCCACAACAAATGACGTGGCCAATAGTTACAATTCGACGATGAGGACGTAGTTATCATCGAAGACACCACAATAACCTACGAGTGAGTACTAATCATACACTCCCACACCTTTTATAGCGCGTAGTTAACCTTGTGTCACCTTAATTAAGGGTTATGTAAAGACGTGTTCGTAGCTTCATATTCAGGGTGTTTTGGTGGTTTCTGTGGGAATTATTTGTTTTTGTATTAGGAATTTAGAGGTTTTATGGGATTTTGGTATGGGTGGAAGGAATTGTCCGATGACTTGTGGACTTTTTTTTGTCTCTGTGGTATTTTTTTTTGGTCAATTTTAAGTCACCCAACCAAACGATTTTCTGTTGCGCTTATTTTTTCTGGTGTGTTTTTTATGTGTTTTGGAATGATCTGCCAACCGTTTCCTGCCGCAATTTTTTTTTTTTTTTTGTTTTTTTGGGCAAAAATGACAAAAAAAAATAAAAATAAACCTAACCCATCCTTCTAACCTAACCTAACCTATACCTAACCTAACCTAACCCATCCTAACCTAACCTAATCCCATACCCTAACTCTAACCTAACCCATCCCAACCTAACCTAACCTATACCTAACCTAACCTAACCCATCCCTACCTAACCTAACCCACCCCTAAACTAACCTAAACCATCCCTAACTAACCTAACCCATCCTAACCTCACCTAAATGCCTTTGGGGGCATAGACCTACCTAACCTAACCCAGTCCCTAACGTCGTGGAGCTATAGGCCCCTCCCTAACCTAACCCATTCCTAACCTAACCTAAACCTATACCTAACCTAACCTAACCTAACCCATACCTAACCCTAACCTACCTAACCTAACCTAACCTAACCCAGACCTAACCTAACCTAACTTAATCCATACCTAACCTCCTAACCTAACCTAACCTACCTAACCTTTACCTATACAAACAAAAACAAAATCACATCATAAAATCGTTTTTTGGTGAAACTATAAATTAGATCCTTTCTTTTTATTGGATTATTTTACACTAGGACATAAGGGTGCAGTTACTGAGTTAGTTTCGTACACAAGTTGTTTCGGTCAATTTTTACCGGTAGCGTTTTGCCCCCCCCCATAAAACTCCTCGCCACTTCAATCCCCAAACAACACACCACACACACACAACACAACACACACACAACCCAAAAGCACACACACACACACTCACAACACCATTGGGAGTGTGGTTTTCTGTTTAGGGCTTATTGGTTCTGGAAACATTCTCTCTGAGCTTCCGTCGCAATCATTACTTTTTGGAGATAATGACAGTGTTTATAGGGAGGCTAGAGACGAATGTTTACGTCCGCCACACTCTGTCTTCCTCTTGTGGACCTGCATCACCCTCTGTTCTTCCCTTGCCCGCGGACACTCTTAATGCAGATTTGGCTTTAGTTAGGAGTTAAAGCCGTGGGACTAGGTTAGGTTAGGTTAGATTAAGTGGTGTAAGGTGGGGTTAGGTTATTTAATTGGTCATAGTCTCCTATACACTCCTTCCTTTAAAACATCTTATATCTCCATAATAGTGATTTTGTGACGGAAGTTCACAGAGAAAAATGTTCTTAGAATCTATACGGTGAACAGAAACCACACTCCCAAATTGTGGAGCCAATATTACGAATGATGGCATCACTACTGCTGTGTCTGTGCCACTAGAAGATGATACACAGTATTTAATATCATGACTGTTAATCCTCCCTGTTTCGGCATTGTTTTTATGCTTTGTAGCTGCAAGTAAGACGGTTTACAATTTCACTACTCCATTTTTCGGGCGTGACGACGGCGGGAGGACACTCAGAACATAAACACTAGCTGGCATCTTAGTGTAGGTCACCACTCGGGTGTATTTTTTGTCATTTTGTTCATTATAGCCCTACTATGACACAGATGAAACACAAAATGACACAGGCCTCTCCAGAATAGCCCCTTCTAACTTTCCTGAAATCATGATGTAAAATGTGAGTATTAACGCACACCACACGTCTGTACATCGACAAAAACGTTTGTCCCTGGCGACTTAAAGTGTTATCTTACAGTAGTAGATTTGTACACCAAAATTTGTTTCGTAGTCTATATGAAACCATAGTCGTTTCGTACACTAGCTCCGAGTTTGAACTTTGACTCCTAGAATTACGAAAACGACACAGGTAATGTACGAAAAACTCAAAAATCAGTGTATACGAAACAACTAACAAAACCTGTGTACGAAACAACTTGTGTACGAAACTCCCTGTAACCATTTTTTGATTAGTATATATTACTCTCTGGGACCAGAATTTCCTTCCGATAAAATTTTCGTTATTGGGCGAACCACCGATATTGAAGGCCGTATACAACGGTTTTTTTATCGCTGTAATCCAGGACGTAGGTGCGTTAATACTTACATTTCCTACATCCAGATTTCAGGAAAAGTAGAAAGGGCTATCTGGATAGTGTGTCCATTTGTGTCTTCATCTGATGTCATAGTAGGGACTATAAATGAACAATTACAAAAATATCACTCAAGTGGCGAAGTTGATAACGCTACACTAAAATGTTTTCCTGCATAGGTATAAATGTGTTTTGGATGAAGTTTGTCACTCGTCCTTGGACGACATGGCTGTTTGTTGTTTGGTTGGGAGCTTACGGTTTACAGGGAGTTTTCGTGCACAAGTTTTTTTGCGTCCCACAACCCAGGTTTTTGTTATTGTTTGTACACAGATTTTGAGTTTTTTTTCGTCATACCTGGTGTCGTTTCGTAACTAGTAATCAAGTTCAACTCTGATTGAGTGTACGAAACGACTATGGTTTCATATATACTAGACGAAACTACTATGGTTTTCTTATAGACTACGAAACGACTATGTTTCCGTAGACCTACGAAACTAGGGTAAAGTTCTTCTAGTCGTTTTGCCCAGCTCTCCCCACTTTTCCCAACACACTTTTGGGCCTGTGGGAATGCGGTTTCCGGGTGGTAAAAATTATGCGTCGGACACATTAATTTAAAGTTGTGTAGGTGAGGTAAAATTCCCTAGTCTAGGGTAATTTTCCTTATATCCTAAGAAATTTGCCTAAACCAAATTACTTCCCTTAGCCAAGATTTAACCTACAAACCTAGCGGGCCTGACCCACCGATAACCTACCTAACGAAATCTAACTAACCCTAACCCATATTTCAATGAATTTTCCCGTAGATCTAGAGTTTCATCAAACACCCCTAACATCAAACTACGTTATGGGTTGGCGACGCATTTTTGTACCCCAGCTAAATATCCGCATTCCCAGGTCCCCCAGCTAAATATCCCGCATTCACCACCAGGTCCCCCAGCTTGTTTTGTGGAGAGGGGTGAGTCTGGACAAACGACTAGAATAATACCGGTGATGCCCGCCTTCACTATTCCCCCCTCTAATGACCCTCCCCCCTGTAACCGCCAAATAATATTTACTAAACCTAACCTCACTATACCTTACAAATAACCTCCTAACGCAGGCTCCCAACCCGCAAGAGCACCGCGGGTCCCACCTTCAAAGTCCGAGAGGGCCCGAGGGGCCGCACCAATAAAAACTCTGAAACACACGATACAAGAACAAAAATTTCAATAATTTATTAAGAACGCCTGTGGACATTTCTGAGCAGAAGCCTTATCAAAATCATGGTGATGGAACTAACCTACGGCAGAGAACGTGGTCCAGTGTCATACTGTGGACACAACACACGTTTTGGATGATGGAGGGCCGCACCGATGACCAAAGGAAATGATCTGGCGGGCCGCACTGAAGGGGCGGGATGGGGGGGAAAAAAAAAAAAAAAAAAGGGCTGGGGTGGGGAGGGGGGGGGGGGGTGGGGGGAAAGTGGTGGCGGGGGGGGGGTGGGGCAGGGTGGGGGAGGGGGGATGAGGGGGGGGGGGGGCGGTAATGGGCGGGGGGGGAAAAGGGGGGGGGGGCGGAATGCCTCCGCTGGCCCATGTGGCCAGCGTGCGCGCGGGTTGGGGACCCCTGTCCTAACGAGACCTAAGGGCGGGAAATGACTAGAATGTTTTACCAGGTTAGGTTTATAGTGAGGTTGGTTAGTAATTTTTTCTATATTTTTTAATCTCTTCCGCCACTTTATAATTACGTGTTAGAGTATCTGAAGGGATCTGTGAAGGTCTGGAGAAATAAAACCCCCAATAAGGGCGGAAGGACTCTAGCATTTACCAGGTCCAAACATGAAGTTTTATTTTAGTAACCTCTATGAGGTAAAGATTCGTTTTATCAGCCCTCTCCTCTTTCAGATGAAACGATATTTTCCTGATAGATTTGATGTGTTCTCAAGATCTGAATGTTTGGTTTTTCTTGTACGCACTAGTTGTTGTTTGTTGTTGTTTTTAACCCCCTTGACCTCACCGCTGAAAAACTAGTGATTTCCAAGAAAACAAACTAAACTTCAATTGTTCGTAAACCAGAAAAATTTATCCATAACAAATATAGTTTCACCATAAAACTAAACTAACGCAACCTTAACCCTAACCCCTACCAAGGGGGGGGGGGCCCTGAAGCTCGTCCGCGGGCCTGGAAAGTGTCAGTCCCTAAGTAACACAAGCTGTTTTGTGTACACCAGTAGATTCCGTACACCCAAAGTTGTTTTCGTAATCTATATGAAACATAGTCGTTTTTACGTACATTCAGCTTTTAGTTGAACTTGACTACCAGAGTTAGAAACTACAAACCAGGTATGTACAAAAAACTCAAATCAGCGTACGAAGGACAACTAACAAAACCTGTGGTACGAACACTTGTTTAACGAAACTCCATGTCAAGATTAAAGACACTCAGGTTAACCCACGTGCAGCTTAGTGACGGCAGTTTCATGGTGCGAGAAAACAACTATTTGTATCACTGCCTATTCCTAAAATATTTTCCCCGACCTCACGAGGATATCTCCCCCACCCACCTACACGCACCTGTGGCCGTGCGGCCTGCCCTGACCTGACCTCACTCCTCCTACTCCCCTACCACGGCCTACCATACACACACACACACACACACACACACAACACACCCACGCACCCACACACACACACACACACACACACACCCACAAGTTTTATAAAAACCTTTGACTTTTGTAGCAATTTTAGTGGAGAAAGGAGAGAGAGAGAGAGAGAGAGCGAATCCCCGCCAACCACCCACAAAACACCGCCTGATCACCCTGTCACCCTGGGATAGGCTGCTGGGCTGCGTGAATGGCGACGGCAGTGTTTAATGCAAAGACATTCTACAACAAGATGCCTCACTCCGGGGATGCCTGTGGTGCTCGTGAAAGTCGACCTCCGCCGTGCGGCAGGAGTTTAACAGTCCCCTGCTGGCCCATCACTTGCTTGCATATGACTATCAAGAAAATCTCATTAGACTATGGTTATCCATATTATGATAGACTGTTATCTTCGTAAATGTTTTTCTATAATATTATCAAATAAACAACGTAAAACCCTAAAGAAATACCATTACGAGACTGAAGGATATGCAGCATGACTTCAACTCTTTGCCATTTAAAACTTTGTGGGTCCACCATGACATATCATAGAAGCGCAATTTGATTTAGCTTTCTTCCATTGTATTTTTGTTTTCTGATAAAATGATTAGAACCATGCATACATTACCGTTACCTAAATGAATAACATCATCATCGGGTAATTTCCTGATTAGATGATGTTATTTATTAGTCGCACCCGACCCGACCGTCACTCTTTTCAGAGCTTATATCCTTTGGAAGCCACGCTTCCGTTGACAAGCGGTCTTGGCCATCTGATAGCCCCATTCAATCCCTTTTGTGCTTGACATGTTTTGTCTCACGTGAGGGCTCAGCGTGCCGCGTGAGAGGTGTCATACAACGTTATCTTGCTAATAGCTGAGACGGCTGTACCGACTCAGTTGAAATTTGGTGTGGTTTGAGCCCACACACCTATCAACGTCACACAGGGTCCAAACTCCACGGGTGAACGCCAACACGTAGCGGGCGGTTTTCTACGGTCTCGCTCGTCCCTCGCCGATTAGGCGGTCTTACTGGTAAATTAATTACGGAAAGCGAGGGGGGGGGTTAAGTGCTTTTCATATTCAACGAATGGTTTCAGAAATATTTTTTCTATTAATTATATTCTTTTTTTTAAAAGTGAAATGTTGATGTCCGTGGCAATGAGCCCTTATGTACAGGTTGGGCTGGAGGGAAGCGATCACTTGTCTGTATCCATGGCAGGGCAGCTGACCTCTGCCCCCCCCCCCTCTCTTCTCTCTCTTTCTTTTCTTTTGTGTATGATTATTGATTTAATGGAAAGTATTTTACTGTATGACGTTGTGTTTTTTTACTATATGCATCTGTATGTACACATTCTGAGGCAATTTCAATTGAATAGAAGATTTCATGTTTCATATCTGTCATTGCCTGTTTATTGAGATAGAGCGAGAGAGAGCCAGCCCCTCTCTCTTCACTCCCCCATTTATCTCCTCCATTCCATTATTGGCTGTGCCGGATGTGGCAAGCTTACACACTTGCCTGCTATTGAAGTTCCATAGCCACTCACCACTTCCACTCCTCCACCCTGTAGGTGGTGGCGTGAGGCTCCTGTGCTGGCCTTTACTCTCCTTGGCTGCAAACACTGGCTGGGTGTGTAGCTGGAGGGTGAAGCAGGAGCACCCTTCAAGAACCTTACATGCTTGTGTGCTGACGGCCACCAATATTACAGGTGCTGAGAGTGCAGAGTCCAGGTCGGCGCCCACGCCAGGACTCTCCCGGCTTCCTTTGTATTAGGGAACATTGGTTCATCCCCGGGGCCTCCACCGGGGTTCCTGCAGGCCAGCTGACGCCTCCCACTACAGGGGTTGCTGGCAGAAGTAGTGCTGGCAATGGAGGGCGTGGGGACCTACCGGTGTGGGACCACTTTGGCAAAGTGTGCTCCAGCAAGGCTGGCCTTACTCAACACGTCCTCACCATACACGCAAGACCGAGGCTGGGTGTGACCACTGTGGCAAGTGTCACGGTCTAAGAATCTCTTATGAGGCACTGCTCACCCACATATGGGTGAGAGAAAACTTGGAGTGCCAGAGTGTAGAAAACATTTTACCCAGAAGAGCCATCTTAACACCACATGGTCACCCACATGGTGAGAGAAACTTTGAGTGTCAGGAGTGTAGAAAACATTTACCTGCAAGAGCATCTTAACTCACACATGCTCACCCACCACTGGTGTGAGAACTTTGAGTGCCAGGAGTGTAGGAAAACATTACCCACAACAGCATCTTTACCGCATCACCATCCTCACCCACACTGGTGAGAGAAACTTTGAGTGTCAGAAGTGCAGGAAAACATTTACCCAGAAGAAGCGCAGTCTTTCAACACACACATTGCAGACATCTCACCCACAATGGTGTGAGAAACTTTGAGTGTCGGAGTGCAGGAAACATTTACCCGCAAGAGCATTCTTAACACCACAGAGGTCGTATCCCTCACCCACACTGTGAGAGAAACTTTGAGTGGTCAGGAGTGTAGGAAAACATTTTTACCCAGAAGAGAGCAGTCCTTATACCACACATGCTCACCCACACTGGTGAAGAAACTTTGAGGGTCAGGAGTGTAGGAAACATTTACACCCAAAGAGAAGTCTTAACACACACTTCTCACCCCACTGGTGAGAGAACTTTGACGTGTCGGAGTGTAGGAAAACATTTACCCGAAGAGCACTCTTACATCACAATCCTCACCCACCTGGTGAGAGAAACTTGAGTGTCCAGGAGGCAGAAACATTTACCCTGCAAGAGCCATCTTAAACTCACACATGCTTCACCACATGGTGAGAGAAACTTTTAGTGCCAGGAGTGTAGGAAAACATTTACCTTCAGAGCGATCTTAACATACACATGCTCACCCACACTGGTGAATAAACTTTGATGCCAGGGAGTGTAGAAAACATTTTCCACAAGAGCAATCTTAACACACACATGCTCACCCACACTGGTGAGAGGAAGCCAAGTGTGATATTTGCGGCAAAGTGTGTTCCTAGCAAGGGTGTGTTGCCATCATATTCCGCACACACCTGTGAGGAGGGAGTGGCTGTGTGTGGTTGTGCTGTGTGGTGGTGGATTGAGGGGCTTGCCAGGCATATTCAACGCACTTGTGAGGTGGTTAAGAATATCATAAGCCACTTCATGATTAATTGTGTTCAATTGTTTGATTTCACAGCTTACAGAGGGAAAAATGAAAAAGAGAGATGGAGAGAGTTTATAATAGAAGTGTGTCAGAGGATTTTATAATACTAGGTTATATAATATGATAATAGGTTCAACATGCATCCGCCAATGAACAGACTTACAGAGAAATACAAGTAATTATTATCACTCTTCCTCCTCCTCCTCTTCGTCTTCAGGCACTTCCTCCTCCTCTTCCTCAAAGTACTATTGTAATGAAAGAATTTAATAAAAAACATTTTCCCCATTATGATTATTATTGTTTATATTTTTTTGCCACTACAGTTTGTTTATAATTTTTTTTATGCTTTAAATGCTAAAAGTCCAAGACAGTAAGAGAGAGAGAGAGAGAGAGAGAGAGAATAATTCAGGCAGATTTAAACGACCACATAAGCAAAGTATGGAACCGCTTATACCGTGCGGTTTTCCTCGCCGTAGCTACTCACTCGTGTTACCTCTCTTTCCACGTGGTGACCGGCCTACCTGCCTACCTTCAAGAAGTCCTTACCCTACCCGACCTTACCCTACCTTATAGAGCAGAAGACCATTTCCTTTCACAATTCAGCTGCCCCTGCTAACTTCCTCGGATATAACGGAGTATCGCATATACCAGATCACCCTCCCCCCTGATTGTCCGTTTAGCGCGGGTTTTACTGTGGTATTGCATGGAAACGAGACCCTAGTAGTAACATTAAGCTGAAAAAGTAATCATATAATAACAGACACCAACTATAGGTCCTGGTTTAGATTCTTCCCAGCCAGAAAAACATGAAGTGCTTCCATAAAAGTGTAGTAAGTAGGTACTGTATGTTAGTAGTAGTAAGCAGTAATAGTTAGTAAGTAACTGGGAAGAGTCACGTTTTGAGGCAGTATGTGGGACCAGATCCTATTGCAACTTTTTTATTTTACTCTCGCTATTTTCTCACTTTCTCACTTTCTTAAATTTTCCACCAATTTCATTATTTTTGTATTTCACTCACATTTTTTTTACCTCACTATCTTTTAATCCCACTATCTTTTTCTCTCACTATCTTTTTATCTCACTATTCTTTTTATCTCACTATCTTTTTCTCTCTATCTTTTTATCTCGCTATCTTTTTATTCTCGCTATCTTTTTTATCTCGCTATCTTTTTTTAATCTCGCTTCTTTTATCCTCACTATCTTTTTTATCTCGCTATCTTTTTATCTCACTATCTTTGTTATCTCCACTATCTTATTTTATCTCACTATCTTTTTATCTGCACTATCTTTTTATCTCACTATCTTTTTATCTCACCTTTTTATCCTCGCTATCTTTTTCTCTATCTTTTTATCTCACTATCTTTTTTATATCTCACTATCATTTAGCTGCTGTCGAGATTCATATATATATATATATATATATTATATAGGTATATATATATATATATATTATATATATAGTATATATTATATATTATATATATATATACGCATCATATAGACTGGTTTTATCAGTATATTGATATACTGTAATCTTCGTAAATGTTTGTTCTATGATATTATCAAAATAAAAACAGTAAAACACGCTAAATAATGCCATTACGAGACTGAAGAAAATATGCATGAACCTTCACTCTTCGCATTTTAAAACTTTGTGAGTCCACTTTTATCATGAAGGGTATCAATAGAAGCGCAATTTATTAGCTTTCCATTGATGTATTTACGTTTCTTGATAAATTTATTCCCCCATGCATAATTAGCATTAACTAATAAATTAATCAATCTGGTATTTTCTTGAATTGATGAGTTATTTATTTAGTTACGCTAATTTTTCTACATGGTGCTTAATTCATTTATCAGAAAACGAAATATATAAGTAATAAATAACTCATCAATCGGAAACTTACCCGATTGTGATTTTTATTTATTTAGTTTAACGCTTAATTTATGCATGGGGGGTAAATTCATTTATCAGAAAACTAAATATATCAATGGAAAGCTAATAAAATTGGCACTTCTATTGATACCCTTCATGATAAAAGGTTGACTCCGCAAAGTTTTAAATGGCAAAAGAGTTGAGTGAATATAAATAAGTTCATGCATATTTCTTCAATAGTCCCTCGTAATGCATTTCGTTAGGCGTGTTTTATACTGTTTTTTATGTTGATAATATTATAGAGCAAAACTTACGAAGATTACCAGTATATCATATACTGATAACCAGTCTATATGAATATCCATAGACCACTATATCTCTTTGTCGGTGGGCAGGCGCTATGCAGCTTGTCATGTTCAAAACATTGTCGCGTGATATCAGCTGTGGACCGTATTCAGCAAACTTACCAGCGATACCTGTTACGTGTCAAAGTTCCTAGACCGCTAATGAGAGATGGCAAAACTGTATTCGCAACGATATTGGTAAGCAATCTAGGAAGCTATGAGGTCCATTGCCGCTGGTAGCCACCAGAGGGTCTGGTGTCAGCGCAACAGCCATCATCGCCACGCTTACTCAGGCGTTGTTGGCCTTACACGTGCTTTTGTTTACCACAAATTTCCTTTAAACTTGATGTATGATACCTCCATATTGTAGTAATGATGTCTCAAGAGCTTATTTATCATTATTGTTGCTCATAAAGGTTCGTTTTGCAACGCCTGTCACTGATACAAGGTAATCCTATTAAAAAAATTCCCTCCATGATATTTGCTGAAAACACCAACAACAAAATAGCCTGCTATGATGTCCGTGGTGATTCTACACATATGCCAATGATTCTTCGTCTTCTTATCTGTCAAGGAGAAAAATAGAGATTTGGCTAATTATTCGTGGTAATGTATAACATGACCAGTGGGTCTGGATTAAGTATTTTTCACCTTTTCTACTGTTATGTATGGTCTACAAAACGAGTGTGAAAGGGTGGCCTATATGGTACCTGGAACTGTCGGCGATAGGGTCTCTAAATTCTCGCCGACTATTCGGCGATGTTCCAATTTTCATGTCGGGCGAGTGTTCTATTTTCTGGCGACGTTCTAGTTCTTGATCTTGAGTTAAAGTTATGTTTGGCTAGTTGACCAATATCCAGGTTAGTGTGAACGGTCCTTACCAGTGCGAACTGTCCGCCGAAAATCTTCCACGGCGGCGAGTTCCCCTGTCGGCGAGAGTCTCCGTTGGCGTTTCGGCGAGTTTCTATCGGCGACAGTTCCATAAACCGGCCATATGTGCAGTTTAACCAATACCGATCGGTGGTGGTTTACTGGAACGTTTCGTTCTTATCATAAGAGTCATTATAACATCCTACAACATGCCGTCCGGGAATTAAGGTATTATTCTAGTGTTGCCCATAACTCCCCCCTCTCCCACAAATCAAGGCTTGGGGGACCTGGGGAATGCGGGTATAATTTGGCTGGGGTACAAAATATGCATTTGCAACACAATAGTTTTTGGTAAGGGTGTTAATAATTCCCTAGTTCTAAAGAAAAGGTTTGGATTTTCTTCTGAGTCCAGAGACTTGTAACCTGACGACTTCCTCACGAGATGATGACCCCAGTGATCGAGAACTCTCTCCCAACCCTCCGCTAGGAGGTGTTATTTGCTAGGCTAGATAAGTTAGATTTGGTTTAGGTAGATTAGATTTGGTTAGGTTATCTAGGTTTAGGTTATCGGTGGTTCAAACCCCAGCTAGGTTAGGTTAAATTTTGCTACGTTAGGTTAATTTTGGTTATGCAATTTCTCTAGATATAGGAAATTACCCTAGATCCAGGGAATTCAAGGCCCCCCTACACAACGCTTAAATTTACGTGTTTCCGACGCATAATTTTGTTCCCCTCCCGAAAAACTCCGCATTCCACAGGTCCCCGACCTTGTTTTGTGGGAAGTAGTAGAGTCCTGGGCAAACACTAGAATTTACCGAAATTAAAAAGAACTCGAGGGGGGATCTTGGAAAGGGGCGAACACCAATGCCCAGGTGGTTAGTACTAGCAGGAGTTTCTGCGCCGCTCCTCCCGCCCCCCACAGTTGTCAGGAGAGTATTGGGTTTATAATGGACGAGAACTGCGCGGTTTTGCTACCAGCCGTTACTACTTTATTTTCTGTATTATTTTTTGGGTTCAGTATAGCTGGTGCAGTTTTAATCAACTTCCGCATAACCTTCAAACTTTATTGTATATAACATATTGGTAGAATTTTTTGATATAGCCCCCTAACCCTTTTAGGGGTTAGGTTTAAGGTTCGGGTTAGTTTAACATACATCCGCCAGGGGGCCGGGGGGAGGGTGGTTCCGTTCGGTTAACGGGTAATAATGGTCCCGGCATGGCGGTGGCAGAGCGAGGTCGCTGTATATAATATTCTAGGCAGAAGCGGATCACTCGGCGGCTGGCAATATTCGTATGCACAGCATATTCTATCAGAAAAATATAGTGTTGTCTGACCTGGGCGATGTCCACTGTCCGAATCTTTTCCCCTAGCTTTTAAACAGTTGTTAAGGGTTGAGGTATTTAGGGTAGTAAAAAATGCGCAGTTGGCCTTGGGGAAATAGTTTTCCCACCGTGTATGAAGTGATATTTGGAAGGGATTACTCAAACCGTCTAAATATAATGAAATCATAATGACATTGTCCAGTGAACGTAACCACAAAGTTGAAAAGGAGAGGGTGGGGGTGGTGTGGCAAGGTAATATTTTCTGTGTAGCCCATGATTTTGGCAAGCACAGAGAGGGGGCCCCCCCCCCCAAAATTAAAAACATCTTAAGGTGGGTCATGATCGTTTTTGAGCCCGTCACTTGGGGGGGTCATGATTCCCCCCCCGTTTTGAGCCCGTACAGCTAAGGGGGTCATGATCGTTTTTGTGAGCCCGGACAGCTATGGGGGGGTCATGATCGTTTTGAGGCCATACAGCCTAAGGGGGGTCATGATCGTTTTTGAGGCCATGACGGCTAAGGGGGGGTGATCGTTTTGAGCCATACAGCTAAGGGGGGTCATGATCGTTTTTGAGGCCATACAGCTAAGGGGGGGTCATGACGTTTTTGAGGCATACAGCTAAGGGGGGTCATGATCGTTTTGAGGCCATACAGCTAAGGGGGGTCTGATCGTTTTAGCCCATAACAGCTCAGGTGGTCATGATCGTTTTTGAGCCCATACAGCTCAGGGGGGTCTGATCGTTTTTGAGGCATACAGTTAAGGGGGGGTCATGATCGTTTTGAGGCCATGACGCTAAGGGGGGCATGATCATGATGGGCACAATGAAGAATTTGAATGTACGTTATCCTAATCGTGATCTGTGTCACTATACACTGGGTGAGGCTCCACTTAGTTTGAGTAATATACTAATGGTTTATTAATTCATACATCCTAGAGAGTAATATACTACAGAAAATGAAGGGCTGAGCTGGCCATTACAAGATATAAGGCTAGGGCCGTGAATATAAATTCCATCATCACCACCACATATCAACTTCACCATCACCACCACCACATCAACCATCAGTACAACTACCACACCAGCTTCACACATCACCACACCACCATCACCATCACCACCACCACATCACCTCAGTCCAACTGCCACATCAACTTGCACCTCATCACACCACCACATCACCATCACCGACCACAACAGCATCACTAACACCACCAACATATCATCACTACCTTATCACCATCACCATCACGGTCACCACTCCTACAACACCAAAACACCCCCAGCAATTCACAACCACCATCACAACCAATGTCACCACAATCATTACTATTACCATCACTACCACCATTACCACTACAACAACAACCACCACAGCATACTTTTTTGTCTATCACGTTCTCCTCGTGACCAGGGCGGCATTTGGAACACTAACTAGACCATCTAAGGGACTAAGACCATCTTAGCGTAGGTTGAGACATTTTTCGGAAGCAAAGTTCGCCTTCCGCCTAAGACAGTTGGCCGCGAGTGTAGGATAAAGCAGGTTGGGTCCGTCTTAGCCCCATTTTCTTTTTCTCCGTCACCATAAAACAATGGTTATATTATTGGTTTATATATTATCATATTTTAGACTGTTATAGTATATTAGGCTGTATAATACACTATGTATATTATATATAGGTGTGGCTTATATATAATGTATTGTAATAGGGGTGGGCTGGGCGGAATAGATAATATTTGCGACAAAACGGTTAGCAGATTAATTCTAAACATATCAAAACACCCAAAAAAGTGTCGTTATTCACGATAATAGCTCACATACTGGCTATGATTGTGTGTGTGTGGAGGAATTACAAAGGGGGAGGAAGAGGAGGGAGAAGACAATAATAGAAGAAAAAAAGGAGACCAGAGAGAGAGGAGAGAGAGAGAGAGAGAGAGAGAGAGAGCTCCTATTTTTTTTAACTTTTTTTATATTTTTTTTATTTTTTAAAATTTTTTTTTATATTTTTTTTTTTTAATTTAATTTTTTTATTTTTTTTTATTTTTTTATTATTTTTTTATTTATTTTTTTTATATATATATTTTAAATAAAAAAAAAAAAAAAAAAAAAAAACCGCTCTTTAAGACTGGTTTATCATATATATATATACTGAATCTTCGTAAATTTTTGTTTATGATAAAAAAATAAAAAACTAAAACACGCAAAAGAAAGCCATTACAGACTAAAGAAATAAAAATAACCTTCACTCTTGCCTTTTTAAAAATTTTGGAGTCAATTTTTTATCATAAAGGGAAATCAAAAAAAGCGCAATTTTTTTAGCTTTCCATTGATGTATTCGTTTTGAAAAATTATTCCCCCATGCATAAATTACATTAACTAAAAAATTTAAAAATAATCGGGAAATTTTTTCTCGATTGATGAGTTTTTTTATTTTGTTACGCAAATTTATACATGGTGCTAATTCTTTACGAAAACGAAATATATAAGAAAATAAATAACATCATCAATGGGAAAAATTACCCTTTGATGATTTTTTTTTATTTATTAAGCTAATTTATGCAGGGGGGTAATTCCCTTTATCAAAAAAACTAAAAAATTCAAGGGAAAGCTAAAAAAAATTGCCTTCTATTGATACCCTTCATGAAAAAAAGTTGTCGCAAATTTTTAAAATGGAAAAGATTGAAAGTGAAAAAAAAATAATCATGCATATTTTTTCTATCTGAAATGGCATTTCTTGCGGTGTTTACTGTTTTTTATTTGATAATATTTAGACAAAAACTTACGAAGATTCGTATACTAAATACTAAAAAAAACCAGTCTAAATAGTCCATAGACCACTATATCTCTTTGTCGGGTGGGGGAGGCGCTATGCACTTGACATTTTAAAACATTGTGGGCTGATTAGTCGCATGGGACCGGATTCCAAACTCCAGCGATACCTTTCCCCCGCGGGAAAATTACAGACCCATGAGAGAATGGCAAATGTATTCGGCAACGGGGGGAATTTTAAACCCAGGGATATGAGGCCATTGCCGCTGGTAGCCACCAAGGGGGGTCTGGGGTTTTCGCGCAACAGCCAATCATCTCCACGCTTACTAGGGGTTGTTGGGCTTACCGTGCTTTTGTTTAAAAACAAATTTCCTTTTCTTAGTTGATATCCTAAATTGGGGGGTAATGATTTCTAAAAAAGCTTTTTATCATTATTGTGCATCATAAAGGGGGGGTTTTGCACCCCACCTTACAAAAATCTATTAAAAAAAATCATGACTATTGCTGAAAAACACAAAAAATAGCCTCTATGATTGTCCTTGTTGATTCTACCAATGAAATGATTTTTTCGTCTTTATCTGTAAAGGAAAAAAAATTTGAAAAAATTTGGGCAAATATTCGTGTATGTATAACTGACCAGGGGGCCCTGGTTAAATATTTTTCCCCTTTCTACTGTTATTTTTTTAGGTCTACAAACGAGTGTGAAAGGGTGGGCTTATGGTCCCGGGAAAATGTCGGCGATAGGCCCTCGCCGCTTCGGGGGATTTTTCCAATTTTTCATGTCGGCGAGTTTTCCCCTTTTTTCTGGCGACAGTTTTTTTTCTTGATCTTAATTTAAGTTTTTTTGGCTATTTAAACCAAAATATCCGGGGTTGGGTTTTAAAAGGGCCCCTTACCATGGAACTTTTCGCCAAAATTTCCCCGTCGGCGAGTTTTTCCCCTGTCGGCGAGATTTCTCCTTTGGCGTTTCGGCGAGTTTCAAATCGGGGGACATTTTTCCATAAACCGGCCATATGTGCATTTTAAAACCATACACGAGGGTGGGGGTTTTACTGAACGTTTTGGGTTCTTATCAAAGGATAATTATAACCCCTACAACAGCCGTGGGAAATTAAAAGGTATTTTTCAGTTTTTTGCCCTACTCCCCCCCCCTCCGCCCAAATGGGGGCCTTGGGGACCGGGGGGAATGGGGGATTTTTGGCGGGGGTAAAAAATATCTTTGGCAACCACATGTTTTTGAGTTAAGGGTGTTAAAAATTTTCCCTAGTTCTAAAAAAAAAAGGTTTTGGTTTTTCCTTCGGACCCAGGGGACGTGTAAACCCCTGACACCTCACAGAATGTGCCCCAAAGGGGCGAGAACTTTTCCCCCAAAAACCCCCGCTAGGGGGTTTTTAATTTTGGCTTAGGCTAGGATAATTTAGTTTTGGGTTTAAGGTTGGTTAGATTTTGGTTGGGTTACCCTTGGGTTTTGGGTTTAAATGGGTGGGTAAAACCCCACTAGGTTGGGTTTTAAATTTTTGGCTACTTTGGGTTTAATTTTGGTTATGAAAATTTTTCTCTAGATAAAAAGGAAATTACCCTAGATCCAGGGAATTCAACCCCCCTACAAAATTTCTTAAATTACGTTTTTTCCCTGCCAAATTTGTTCCCCCCCCGAAAACCCCGCACCCCACGGGCCCCCAAAACCTTTTTTTGGGGGGAATTGGAGTCGGGGCAAACCCCAAAAATTTTAAAACCGGGAAATTTAAAAAAGAACTCGAGGGGGATCTGGGGGGGGCAAACCCCCAAAATCCCCGGTTTAAAGGTTATTTAATTTCCCGGGGGGGTTTTTTTGCGCCGCTCCTCCCCCCCCCCACTTTTTTGTCAGGAGAGTTTTGGGTTAAAAGGGGACAAAACTGCGCGGTTTCTACCGCCGTTCTACTTATTTTTTTCTGTTTTAATTTTTTGGGGGTTCATATACTGTGCATTTTTTTAACCCAACTTCCGCAAAACCCTTTCCCAAAATTTAATATCCTATTGTGGAAATGATATGCCCCCAAACCCCTTTAGGGTTGGGTTTTTAAGGTTCGGGTAGTTTAATAACCCGCCGGGGGGCCGGGGGGGGGTTGGGTTTCATTTTGGGTTAAAGGGTAATAAGGGCCCCGGCGGGGCGGTGCAGACGGGGGTCTCTGTATCAAAAATTCTGGCAAGCGGATCACTCCCCGGCTGGAAATATTCTATGCACAGCATATTCTATCAAAAATAGAGTTTTTTTTTCCCGACATGGCGAGGGTCACTGAACGATCTTTCCCATAGCTTTTAACAGTTTTTTGGTTTTTAGGGATTTAGGGTAATAAAAAATGCGCCCGGTGGGCCCTTGGGGGAAATTTTTTTTCCCCCCGTGTTTTTAAGTGAATTTTTGGGAAGGAAATTTCTCAAAACGTCTAAAAATATAAAGAATCATAATGAAAATTGTCATTTACGTAACCCAAAGTTTAAAAAAGGGGAAAGGGGGGGGTGGGGGGTGCAAGGTAAATTTTTTTCCCGTGTAGCCCATGATTTTGGGCAAACACAGAGAGCCCTTAAAAGCTTTAAAGGGGGGGCAGATGTTTTGACCCGTCACTATGGGGGGGGGCTTATCGTTTTTGAGCCCCTACAGCTAAGGGGGGGCTGAAACGTTTTGGGGGGCCCGTAAAAGCTATGGGGGGGTCCCTGATTTGTTTGAGGCCCCTACAGCTAAGGGGGGGGGCATGATTTGTTTTTGGGGGCCCTACAGCAAGGGGGGGTCATGTTCTTTTTTGGGGCCCCTCAGCTGGGGGGCATGATCGTTTTGAGGCCATACGCAAGGGGGGTCCCTGATCGTTTTGAGGCCATACAGCTAAGGGGGTCATGATCGTTTTGGGGGCCTACGCTAAGGGGGGGCTGATCGTTTTTGGGCCCATACAGCTAAGGGGGGCATGTCGTTTTGGGGCCCATACAGCAAGGGGGGTCCCGATCGTTTTTTTAGGCCTACAGCTAAAGGGGGGGGCATGATGTTTTTTAGGCCATACAGGGTAAGGGGGGGCTGACTGATAGGCCACTGAAGAATTTTTAATGACGTTTTCCTAATATGATCTTTTTCACTTTTACCCCTGGAGGGGGCTCCCTTAGTTTTTGAGTAAAAAATAATGGTTTTTTAATTCATAAAATCCTAGAGGTAATATACTACAGAAAATGAAAAGGGGTGATGCTGGCATTTCAATATTAAAAATAGGGCCGATGAAATTTTAAATTTCCCTCATCACCACCACATCAACTTTACCTCACCACCCCCACCTTTACCATCAGTACCAAATACCACACCACTTCACCATCAACCCCCACCCCATCCCCCTCACCACCCCACATCACCATCAGTACAACTGCCCCCAAACAACTTCACCCTCATCAACACCAACCCCATCACCATCACCACCCAACACCCCACTAACACCACCAAAAATATCATCACTCCTTTTTCACCATCCCTCACGGTCCCCACTCCTACAACCCAAAACCCCACCCAATATCACAACCCCCCATCACAACCCAATGTCACCACAATCATTACTATTACCATCACTACCACATTACCACTACAACAACAACCACACATCATACTTTTTTCTATCAACGTTCTCCTCGTGACCAGGGGCGGCATTTTGGAACACTACTAAGACCATCTTAGGGGACTAAGACCATCTTAGCGCTAGGTGGACATTTTCGGAAGCAAAGTTCGCCTCCGCCTAAGACAGTGCAGCGAGTGTAGGATAAAGCAGGGTTGGGGTCGTCTTAGCCCCAATTTTCTCCGTCACCATAACAACAATGGTTATATTATTGGTTATATATTATATATTTTAGACTGTATATAGTATATTAGGCTGTATAATACACTATGTTATATATATATAGGTGTGGGCTATATATATAGTATATATATAGGGGTGGGCTGGGCGGAATAGATATGATTTGCGACAAAAACGGTTAGCAGATTAATTCTAAACATATCAAAACACACCAGAAAAAGTGTCGTTATTCACGATAATATCACATACTGGCTATGATGTGTGTGTGTGGAGGATGAAAAGGGGAAAGGGAAAAGGAGGGAGAAGAAATAATAGAAGAAAAAAAAGGAGACAGAGAGAGAGAGAGAGAGAGAGAGAGAGAGAGAGAGAGACCCTCGGCGTGTACACTGCACTGTGACTAGCAGAAATACATATCTGGCAACTCAAGGAGAAGGAAGAGGAGGGAGAAGAAAAAAAAGGAGAGAGAGAGAGAGAGAAGGGAAAGAGAGAGAGAGAGAGAGAGAAGGGAAAGAGAGAGAGAGAAGGGAGAGAGAGAGAGAGAGAGAGAGAGAGAGAGAGAGAGAGACACGGCGTGGTATACGTATTTCCCGCCAAATACAGACTTGTGTCGCGCGCGCTGATTGGTTAGGTGGCAGTAAGAAGGGTTGGCCTTCTGTCCCCTTACACGAGGCTAAGATGACGCCCGAAAATGCTTTCTTAGTAATCTTCTTGGCCCGGTATAACTAAGTCGGTCTTAGGACGCTAAGAGGGTGTAGTTTAGAGCCCCTTCGAAAATGCACACCCTGCTTCATAGGTTATAATGGGTTTTTCTTGTCAGCATAGACAGCTCAGGGCAAGGGAGCGGCTCCTGCCACCAGCCTTTCTGCCAGTCGTTGAATGGCCGCCGGCCGACCAGAATGACCTCACCTTTTCCGCGCCTCGGCCTCTCCCCCATTCTACCTCCATGGTCCCGCCCCGCAGCCGCCTGCTGGGAGGATTATTACCCTAACCTAACCGAACCTTTTAACGGGAGGGGCTCCGTCCCCTTCGATCCCCTGACGGGAATATCTACATAACCGAAACTTAACCAAACCTTAACCGGCGGCAGCGATCGCGCAGTTCTCGTCCACTATAGCCCATTTAGCCCACATGAATGCGTCTTCATCTGTCGCTGTTCTCTTCTAACAATCACCTCCTCCCTTTTCATCACCAGTAGCTACGTACATATTGCCCCTAAAGTTAAAACAGTAACAACAACAGTGGCGTCACCAGGAAAACAAATTTGGGGGGGCTTTAGCCCCGGGGTGGTGATGGGCGAGCGCAGCGAGCCTATCCAGCTGGGGGTCGGGGGATAATTTTGAAAATTAATCAGTTCCAGGGTAATTTTGAGGCCCAAAAAAGAGAAGAAAGTGGAATTAAGCTTTAATTACATGACACATAAATTAATAGTTATACCATGCATCATACCATATTAACAAAATTTGATATGAAGAAAATTTTTATTCTGTTTATACAAAATAATAAAATTGCCATTTTTCTCTCTCCACTAACAAACACAAAGGAATTGCACAATGTATGTTTTTGGTTTGTTTCTCAGTACCAATTTATAGTGGTGGTATATGTGTCATCCACTATAATTATGAATAATATATAGGAAGGTTAAATAAAAATATCTGATTCTACTTTATCGAAAAAATAATAATATGAATTATATAAAAAATAATAACAAAAACATTGAATAATTTATAGAAAATAATAATACAATACCGTATTATAATTAGGAATATTGTAATAATAATATTAATATGCGTAAGATGGCAAAATATTTAAAATAATAAAAGTAAATATAATTATGACGTAACGAACTGTTAAGTGAAAATATAATTTAGTCATTATTGGTTTACAGTTAGTAATTAAATCGAATAGCACTTTTTATTTAGTATTAATTGTAGTTCGTCACTTTAGCATTTAAAATACTACCACTTACATGTCAAATTAGTCGTGATGTCAGTTTGTGAACGAGATAATAACAATCACATTCTCACCATCAAAGTCGGGGCGAAAAAGAAAGGTTGTTGTTGATGATGAATTTGGTTAGGGGCTGTTCACTACAGGCCATATGCTTTAGGTTGATTTTAATATATTTTTGGATAACTGCAAATAAGAATATGTACGATTATAATATACATTTTAGATGTTTGTGGACTTTGGTGTTCCCACAGAATATTGAGAACAATAAACCTTGGGTCGAGGACTCGAGGCCTACAAGGCTACAATGCCATTGCTATGCTGCCTGTTTTTATGTCATATTACAGACAGCGACAGTCATGTCTTGTTATTGCCTTTTAATAACCTTGCAATNCTAAAACCCTCCTCCCCAAACCCTTAATCCCTAACCCTCCCTAACCTAACCTAACCCCCAATCCCCAAAAACCCCTTAACCTAACCCTCCCTAACCAACCCTAAACCCATCCCCCAAACCTAACCTAAACCCCCCTCCTAACCAAACCCCTTAAAAACCCCCATCCCAAACCTAACCTAACCCACCCCTAACCTAACCTCCCTTAACCAAACCTAAACCCTATAACCTAACCCCCAAAACCCCCATACCTAAAAACCAAAACCTAAAACCCCAACCCCACCTAACCAAACCCCTATACCTAAACTAACCAACCTAACCAAACCTTTCCTATACAAAAAAAACAAATCACTCAAAAAATCGTTTGTTGGTGAAACTATATTTCCATTTTTTTTTATTGTATTATTTTACCTAGGACAAAGGGTGCATTTACTGAGTTTTCGTACAAAAGTTTTTGGGTCTTTTTTTACGGTACGTTTGCCCTACTCTCCCCCTTCCCCCAAATAACAAGACACACACCACACCACCACACCACACCACACAACACACACACCACAATGGACCCTCCCCTAACTACCCCCACGGTTTGTTTACATGGGTGCTTGGGGGGATAAGGCGGGTCACCGCGGGGGGCCTACAAAGGGAAAACTAGGCGTGGAAGATTTGGTTATTTTGCGCGAATTGATTTTCCCCGGTGCTATTATGTGCTCTGTTCCGCTGACAACTATGAAAAACCTATTTAAGGGCTGATGTGCAGGGCTTCTAAACCAAAAAAAAGGTCTAACAAGCCTCGTAAAAAGGGAAAGCACTGGGTCGTAATGTGCCCCTCCATTTGTTTTCCTTCTTAATGAGACTCTGCTGTGACTGTTTCCTGGTTTAGAACCCTGCACTCCCCTCACCTCGGTTCTTCTCATGTTGTAGCGGCCGGAAAAAAGCCTGGAATATAAATTTCGAGGGCAAAAACTCGAAATTTTTTCTCGTCGTAGGTTTCTCTTTGTGGGTTTCATTCCCAGGGTTTGATTAAATTTAAAAACCTTATTAATTGGGTTCCTTTGTTGTCTTTTCTAATAAGCAGGGGTCCCTCTTTTTTAAGTGTTTACTTGCGAGCCAAGCTACCTTGATCTATACCACGGTTGGGGTATTTCGCCCCCACATGTAAAGTAAAATTCGCCAACATGTAAGAGTCAATTCGCCCACTCTAATCTTCGCCCACACGATCCTGTCCCCGGTCTGGATCCATATTTTTCCTCTAGCAGAAAGGGAATCCCCTTTGGGGGAAATGACGGAAAAATTTCTGGGTTTTTTGAGCAACTCGCCCACTTCCCCCAAAAAAGTTTGGGACCGTGGGAATCCCGGGTTTTCGGTGGGAAAAAATTTGCGTCGGAACACGAATTAAAGAGTTGTTAGAGGGTAAAATTCCCTGATCTGGGAAATTTCCTTATGTCTAGAAAAAATTGCCAAACCAAATAAACCTAACCAAACCAAAAATTTAAACCTACCCTAGCGGGGGGGTGACCCCCGAAAACCTAACCTAACCAAATCAAACCTAAAAAAATCTAACCTAACCTCCCCAAAATCTACTTACCCAAACCAAACCTAAACAACTAACCCTAACTCCTAGCGGGGGGGTGGGGGGGTTCTCGACACACTACAATAAAACCTACCCCCTAGCCCTAGACTCCATAGTGTGGGCGATTGACTCCTGGGTGGCAAATGGCTTTGGGCGAAATGACCGGATCCTGTCCAACCACCAACCTTTGCTTTGATTTATCTTATTACACCCCATAACATGCAAAACCCGGTGCATTCCCCATCCTTACCTCTGGTACCTGGGTAAGGATGTGTAAGGGGGTATTTTTATCCCTACACAAAACGGGAAAAAATCGCTGACGGTAATGGGTTTGGTTAGTTTTTCTTTTTTTATCTTATTACTCAATCCATAAACAAATTGCTAACCATGACATTACCCCTCCTTGCAACCCCCCCAAACCCCCCCGCTAGGAGGTTAGGGTTTTATTTTTTTTAGTGTGTCGAAAACTCCCAACCCCCCCGCTGGAGGTTTTTGGTTAGATTTTGTTAGGGTTTTTGGGTTGTTTTTTTTGGTTGGATAGGGTTGGTTGGTTTGTTTTGTTTGGTTGATTTGGTTAGGTTAGGTTAGGTTTCGGTGGGTCAACCCCCCGCTAGGGGACTTTTAATTTTGTTGGTTAGGGTTTTTTTTGATTTGCAAATTTTTTTAAACATAAGGGAAATTTCCCAGACTAGGAATTTACCCCCCCACCAAAAATCTATAATTGTGTTTCCGACGCAAATTTGTTCCCACCCGAAAAACCGCTTCCCACAGGGCCCCAAAATTGTTTGGGGAAATGGGCGAGTAGGTCAAACCTAGAAAATTTCCGCTTTCGCCCCCGGGGTTCATTCCATTTCTGTAGAGGAAATATTATCCTGACTCCGTGACATGGACGTGTGGGCGAATTGACTCTTACATTGGGGGAATTGACTCTTACATGAGGGGGGAAATGTCTTGTGGGGGAATTTCGTGTGGGGGAAATGACCGGGAACCTGGTATAGACTCAGATATGCATTTGGGGTCGTCAAGTACACTTAACCATATTACCACTACTTATATAGGGAAAAAAAAACAAAAGGAAATCAATTAATAAAGGGTTTTTTAAATTTATCTAACCATGAAAAATGTACACCTACAAGAGAACCCACGACGTGAAAAATTTTTTGAGTTGTTCGGGCGAAATTGTATTCCGGTCTTTTTTCCGTGCTCGCTGCAACATAGAGAAAACCTGAGGGGGATGATTGATGTGCAAAGGGTTCAAACCAGGAAAAAGTCCAGCGAGTCTCATTTAAAATAAGCAAAAGGTGGGGGCACATTTCTGCCTACCAGTTGCTTTACCCTTTTTACAGGCTCTGTTATGACTCTTGTTTTCTTGGTTTAGAAGCCCCTGCACTCAGCCCTTCCTCGGCCTCTCTATAGTTTGTCAGCGAGAACAGAGCAAGTAAAAGCCCCCGGAAAATCATTTCGCGCAAAAAAATTATAAATTTTTTTTCCCTCGCCGTAGTTTTTTCCCTTCGTAGGGCCCCCCCGGGGACCCCGCCCATCCCCCCAATGCACCGTGTAAACAAACCGTGACGATTTTTGTCTGGGGCCCCCCTTTTTTTTGGGAGTTGGGGTTTTTGTTTAGCTTATTGGGTTCTAGGAAAAATTCTCTCTGAGCTTCCGTCGCAAACATTACTTTTGGGGAAAAAATGACATGTTGGTTTTAGGGAGGCGGAGCAAATGTTTTTGTCCCCCACACTCTTCCCTCTTGTGGCCTGCATCACCTCGTTCTTCCCTTGCCGCGGACACTCTAAAGCAGATTTTGGGTTTATTGGAGGTTAAAACGTGGGAATAGGTTGGGTTTGGTTTTGATTAGTGAGTCTAAAGGGGGGGTTAGGTAGTTAAAATTTTCCTATCTCCCATACATCCTTCCTATTAAAAAAACTTATATCTCCCCAAGTAGTGATTTGTGACGGAAGTTTCAAGAGAAAATTTTCTTTGAATCATTAAAGGTGAAAAAAACCACACTCCCCAAATTTTGGTGTTTGTGTTGTTGGGTATTCTGTGTGTGTGTGTGTGTGTGTGTATTCATCAGTTGGTTTTTTTCAGGGCCTGAGCAGTGCTCGTATGGCCCCGTCTCCAATCAACATTTTTTTTTCTTCATCCCTTTGGCTTACCTGATATTCCTAGTCTTTCCATGAAATATGATGGTAAGCGGGGCATTGCCAGTCCTAGTAAGGGCATACATTTTGGGAAAGGTACAATATGCTGATGGCTGCACCGCCCATCGTGGATGCCTTACGTAAAAAAAAAAGTATTAAAAATGAACAAATTTTTGTTCTATGCTATTTGTGAAAATACCTCCAAAATTTTTTCAGCTTCAAATGAATTTTTGTGCGTTCGTTATGGAATGTTTATCGTTGCATAAAACCGCGTATACCTGGAAATCTTAGCCACCGGCGACGTTTTTTTTTATTGGGCGACCACCGTTTTTGGGCCGTATACAACTTTTTTCACTGTACAGACTGTGGTGGCGTTTACTTACATTTCTACACCTGTTTCGGAAACTAGAAGGGGCTATCGGGAGATCTGTGTCTTTTGTGTCTTCATCTGTGCTAGTTGGGGTTAAATGAAACATTTCAAAATATCCCAAGTGGCGTTTTTTTTGCATAGTTTAATTGTTTTTGGTGAATCTGGGCCATCGTCTTTGTACAAAAAGGTTTTTATAGGTGGAACTACGGGAAGGAGTTTCGTACCAGTTTTTCGTACACTGTTATAGTTTTTTTTTGTACATACCTGGGTCTTTCGTAACTCTAGTAGTAAAATTCAACTCTGACTGAGTGACGAAACGACTATGGTTTCCTATAATACGAAAAACCCTTTTTTTTGTACGAAACTATGTGTAAAAACAAATTGTGACGAACTGACTGTTGGGAGTGTGGTATATGTAGTAGAAAAAAGGATAGTGGTATAGTATAGTAGTAGTAGTAGTAGAGTAGTTTTATGAAGGTTTATAGAGAGAGAGAAGAGAAGATTTATGACATTTTTGTTTTTTAGTATTTTTTTTTTTTCATTGTTTATATTTTTTTTTTCTCTTGATTATTTTAATTTTTTTTTTTGTTTTTGGTTCTTCCTTTTTTTTTGCATTTCCTTTCCTTCTTCCCTTTCCTTCCCTTCCTTCCATCCTTCCCTTTCCCTTCCCCTTTTTTCCTTCCTTCCCCTTCCTCCTTCCCCCATCCTTCTTCTTCCTTCCTTCCATCCTTCCTCAATCCTTCCTTCCTTCCTTCCATCCACCCTCCTTCCTTCCTTCTTTTCCCTTTCCCTCCTTCCTTCCTTCCTTCCTTCCCCTTCCCTTTCCTTCCTTCCTTCCCTCCATCCTTCCTTCCTTCCTTCCTTCCTTCCTTTTTTCCTTCCCTTCTTCCACCCCCCATCTTCCTTCCTTTTTTCCTTCCTCTCCTCCTTCCTTCCTTCCTTTTCCTCCTCCTTCCCCCTTCCCCCTTATCCATCCCCCCTTCCCTTCCTTCCTTCCTTCTTTCCATCCTTCCTTCCCCCTTCCATCCACCCTTCCTTCCTTCCTCCTTCCTTCCATCCTTCCTTCCTTCCTTCCACCCTTTCCTTCCTTCCATCCTTCCTTCCTTCCTTCTTCCTCCTTCCTTTCCTTCCACCCTTTCCTTTCCATCCTTCCTTCCACCCTTTCCCTTCCCTTCCCTTTCCCTTTCCATCCTCCCCTCCTTCCTTCCTTCTTTCCTTCCATCCTTCCTTCCTTCCTTTCCCTTCCTTCCTTCCATCCCCCTTCCTTCCTTCCTTCCTTTCTTCCCTTTCCTTCTTTCCACCCTTCCTTCCTTCCTTCCATCCATCCTTCCCCCCCACCCTCCCACCCTTTCCCTTTCCCTTCTTTCCTTCCTCCTTTCCCTTTCCCTTTCCCCCTTTTCCTTTCCCTTCCTTTCATCCTTCCTTCCTTCCCCCCTTCCATCCTTCCTCCCTTTCCACCCTTTCCCATCCTCCTTCCCTTTCCTTCCTTCCACCCTTTCCCTTTCCACCCTTCCTTCCTTCCCTTTTCCTTTCCTTTCCATCCTTCCCCTTCCTTCCTTCCTTCCTCCTTTCCATTTTTCCCTTTCCCATCCTTCCTTCCCCCCTTCCCTTTCCCTTTCCTTCCATCCTTCCTTTCCCTTTCTCTCTTTACCCTCTAAAGAAATTTTTTTTCTATTTTTTAGTTATTTTTTAAATGAAATTGATGTCCGTGGAAAAAGGGCCCCTTATGACAGGGGGGCGGGGGCGGTCATTGTCTGATCCCATGGCGGGACTGACCTCTCCCCCCCCCCCTCTCTCTCTCTCTTTCTTTTTGTATGTTTGATTTAATGGAAAGTTTTACTGTATAGTTTTTTTTTTTACTTATGCCACTTTGTCACATTCCTGAGCAAAATTTAAATTAATAGAAAATTTCTGTTTCAAAATTTCTGCCCTTGCCTGTTTTTTGAGAGAAGAGCCACCCCTTTTTCCTCTCACTCCCCCTTTCTCCCCTTTTACCCATTTTGGGTGGCCTGTGTGCAAGGCTTACTACCTTGCCTGCTTTGAAGGTCACTACCCCACTCACCACTCCACTCCTCCCCCTGAAATGGTGGCGTGGGCTCCTTGCTGGCCTTACCCTTGGCTGAAAACACTGGCTAGGTGTTCTGGGGGGTGAAGGGGGAAGACCCTTCAAGGAACACTTGCCTGCTTGTTGCTGAGGGCCACCAATTTTAAAGGTGCGAGGTGAAGAGCCCCAGGTGGGGCCCCACGCCAGGACTCTCCCGGCTTCCCTTGGTATTGGGGAACGTTTGGTTCCCCCCGGGGCCTCCCCCCGGGGTTTTCCTGAGGACCAGCTGACCCCTCCCACCCGGGGTGCTGGCAGAAGTAGTGCTGCAATGGAGGGCGTGAGGACCTACACTTGTGACCATGTGGAAAGTGTCTCCCCCAAAGGCGGGCTTACTGCACACGCCCCCTCACCCATACACGCAAGACAGAGCTGAGGTGTGACCCTGTGGCAAAGTGTTCACTGTAAAGGTGCTCTAGGAGGCACTGTCCCCCAAACTGGTGAAGAAATTTTGAGTGTCAGAGTGTAGGAAAACTTTCCCCCGCAAAACCCTCTTATCACACATGCTCACCCACCGGGTGGGGGAAACTTTGATTCAGGAGTGTAGAAAACTTTTCCCAAAGAGCAGTTTTAACACACACATGCTCACCCACCTGGTGAAAAAATTTTTGAGGTCAGGGTGTGGAAACATTTACCCACAAGAGCACTCTTAACACACCCCATTCCCCACCGGGTTAAGAAACTTTGAGTGTCGGGAGTGTGGGAAAAACTTTTGCCCTGAAGAGCATTTTTAACCACACATGCTCCCCACACTGGTGAGAGAAATTTGAGTGTCGGGAAATTGGGAAAAACATTTGCCCCAAAGCTCTTAACAAACCCAAAAATGCTCCCCCACCTGGTGGGAAACTTTGAGTGTCGGAATGTGGGAAAACATTCCCCAAAAGAGCAGTTTTAACAGACACATCTACCCCACGTGAGGGGAAATACAATGTGTTTTTAATTTTCGCAAGGTTTTTCCCAAAAAGCCAAGGGGGGGCTTGTTTTTGGCCCCAGGCATATCCGGGGGAAAAAAACCCCCCAGAAAAACCACCTGTTTTGAGGGAGGGGGGAGGGGGGCCCTGGTGGGGGGGGTTTTGGGTTTGGGTTTCCCCCCCCTTTTTGTTGGGTGGGGGGGTGGGGGGGGGCCCTTGCAAAGGGGCCCGGGGGGGAAAAAAATACAACGAACCATTTGTGGGTTTTTGTTAAGAAAATTTTTAAAGATTTTCGATAAAAAAAAAAATTTTTGGGTTTGTAAAAAATTGTTTTATTTTTTCCCCCCCCCAGGATTTTACAGATTTGAAAAATTTTTTAAAGGAAAAAGGTTTTTCCCCTTGGGGGGAGGGCCCGGGTAAAAAGGGGGTGGTTTTTGGCCCTGGGGCCCCCGTGGGGGTTGGGGCGGGGCCAAAGGTCTTTAATAGTACACCCTGGGGGGAATTAAAAGGAAAGGGTTTTCCCAAAGGGCCGGCCCCCCTTGTTTTCTCCCTCATTTTCCCCCCAAATGTGTTATGCCCCGGGGGTTTTTCTTGATTCAGGCAAAAGTTAAATTGCTGAAAAAGTTCAAGAATGCACCAACTTTTCACTGGGTTAGCCCCACCAAAAAAAAAAGAAGTGTTCCCATAAAAGTGGGGGTTAAAGTTAAATGTTTGATGTAGCTCATAAAAAAAAAAGTTAAAATTGGCATGCCACATAGCTAGACCCAAAACCGCCCTTTCCTTCGCTACCTTCCACGTTTAAAAAGTTTAATCCCACTGCCTCCCTTGTAACATCGACAGGTCACTCTTTGCTTGGTTTTTTTTCAAAACTGGTGTTGGGCCCTGGTAACCGGCCGCAGCGTTTAATTTTTTTCCCTTTTTTGGGGTTTGTCTGGTTGGAATTGTTAACACCCACGGCCCTGTCCAAAACATTCAAGCTAATGAAAATAACCTGGCCCCAATTTTTTCCCCATAAATTTTCTTTAAAACCCAGGGTTTTTATTTGTGTATTTTAGAAAACAGAAATTTAAAATTATTAAAATTATTAATGAAACAAACCCTATATTAAATTCCAAAAAAACAAAAAAAAATTTTTGGCCCCATAAAAGGTTTAAGACTTTTTATTGAAAGCCTCATCCAAACCTAACTTGTCAAGGGGGGGGCACCACACACCTGAAACAAAACAACAACCAAAAAACTACCCCCAAATTGCCATAAAAAGGGTCCCCAAAGAACTTTAAAAAGGAAAACAAGTCATTTTTGCATTTTTAAAATTTTACTGGTGTTTGGTGTTGGTACTGGTTGGGGTTTGTTTTTACTTTTTTTGGTGTTTTCGGGGTTGTTGTGACGTGTTTTGTTTTTAAATCTTGAATGAAAATGGTTGTTGGGTAATGCTTTGAAAATACATTTTGTTTTTTGGTGTGTAACTTTAAAATCAAAATGTTTGTGTTTGGTTTTTTATCCTTTTTAATAAAAACCCTTTGGGTTGGTGGTGGTGGGGTAATGCTTTAATGATAGGTTTTGTTGGGTTGGGGTGTGTTGCTTTGAATAAATACGGTGTGTGTGTGTGTGGGGTGTGTGTGTAATTTTTGTGTTGTGGGTGTGTGTGTGTTTTTTTTGTGTACGTGTGTGTGTGTGGTGGTTGTTTAAGTTGTGTGTGTGGTGTGTTGTGGAATGTTTTTAAATGAATACATGTGGTGTTTTGGGGTGTTTTAATGCTTTGAATGAATACATTGGTGTGTGTGTGTGTGTTGAAATGCTTTGAATGAAAAATTTTTTTGGGTGTGTGTGTTTTTTTGGTGTGTGTGTGTTGGTTTGAATGAAACTTTTTGGGGTTTTGTGGGGTGTGTGTAATGCTTTAAATGAATACTTTTGTGTTGTGTGTGTGTAATGCTTTGAATGAATACATGTGTGTTGGTGGGTGTGTGTAATGCTTTAATGAATACATGTGTGGTGTGTGTGTGTGTGTAATGCTTTGAATAATACATGTTGGGTGTGTGTGTGTGTAATGCTTTGAATGAAACATGTGTGTTTGTGTGTGTGTGGTAATGCTTTGTGAATACATTGTGTGTGTGTGGGGGTGTGTGTAATGCTTTGAATAAATACATTGGGGGTGTGTGGTGTGGTGTGAAATGTTTTTTAATAAATACTGTGTGTGTTGTGTGTGTGGTGATGCTTTAAATAAATACATGTGTGTGTGTGTGTGTGTTTTGAAATGCTTTGAATGAATCTTTGGGGTTTTGTGTGTGGTGTGTGTTTTTAATCTTTGAATGAAACAGTGTGTGTGGTGTGTGTGTGTAATGCTTTGAAAATACATTTTTTGTTTGGTGTTAGGGGCGTCAAGAATAGAGGTTAATTTCAAAATGAAATAAAGTTAACGGGGAAACGCTTTATTCTTTTCCTTTTACAAAAAAAAACAAGGTGACAAGAAAATTTTATTGATTGGCGATATCTTCATGTCGCGCATGACCCTACTTCTTGGGCCCGGGGGATACATTTTCCGGGGGGTCTTGGCAACTTTAAGGGGGCATGCAGCTGGTCTCCGACTTGTGCGAGGTTCTTAGGAAATCCTGCACAAGAGCGAACCCCCCGTGCGCGGCGTCGTTGGGGACGAGAAGGGCCCCGTACTGCCTTGCCCCGGCCCGGGACTGGGTTCGTCCCCCCCCATGGGAGGATCGACGTCGAGGAACCCTTGGTCGATGCCAGCAGACCCGGAATTTTTCTGTGTTTTTCGTGACGTGACGAGGGGGCAACGGTCTTGTTTTTAAGTCAGCCCCCTCGACATAAACCTTGGGTGGGGTTCCCCTTTTCCCTCCATGCTTCGGAGGTTGGCAACAACATCCCTTCTCCTCCGGGCATTATCGCAAAAAGGGAAAATCCAACTTTTACTTCAGACAGGTACCACATTAGTCCCCCAAAGCTTTAGCCTGACTCTCTGATCCCTTGTTTTTTTTTTCTTTCGCGAGGGGTTTTTAAAGGTCAAAAGGTCGTTTTTGGGGCGTTGCTGAAAACCACTGAGAACCCCGCCAAAGTAGTAGCGACGATAAAATGCAGAATTTGTCCAGTTTTGGAGGAACTGCGGCCTTGACTGGCGTGAACTGGTGCCGTGTTTTTGGTTTTCCCCGCGAACGAGGCGCGAAAATCCACATTTTCAGAGTGTAAATCGCTTTCCATCCACGACCCGATGGGCTGCTCCCCGGGTTTTGTGGGAAAAAAAAATCTTCTTCGTCCCTGAGGGATTCCCCCCCAAAGGAACCAACGGCTTTCTAACAATTCCCGGTAGTCCCTCCGTGGGTGGGTCCTTTCGGAGGTAGCCTTTGGGAGAGTTTTGAGGGGTGTCGTCCACCCCCTCCCCCTTGACTTTTCGTTGCTGTCCTTACGGGCTTGTTCAACATACGGCAGAACTCTCCGGGAAAAAGGGCAAAGGCAGCATATCGGACTTTGAGATGTTTCTGGGGTGAGGCCGAAAAAAAGTTCCCAGCAGAATTTCCACCTATGATGCGACAGGCCAGATGCCAGATCACGACCCAAAGGGTTTGCTGAGCGAAGCACCCCTCCAACCCTTGGACCCCTTTCGTCGCCGTCCCTGTCGAAGCACAGCGTTCGAATTCGTCGGAGAAGTCCACTCGGATATAAAAGGAATGGATGGTGTTTTCCGTACTCCCGCTCTGCCCCCCATATGGGAACTGCGAGGATCTTTCCACGCCTTCCCAGAAACCAGGATCGGGGAGTGGTCCCAACGCCCTTTGTTTGTGAGGGGTGGCATTAGTTTTCATCCCAGTGGAGTGTGAGCGGTACTCGGGGCAAAATTTTTCTTTGAGTCTGCACCCTTTTCCTGGCGAGACGTTTTCGCCCGCCGATTGATCGTGCTCGCGCTCAGACAACCGAGTGTTCCCCAAGCTCCCCACGAAAAGGAAGCAGCACTTGCAGCTTTACGGGACTCATGTTGGTCCGGTCCATGCCCGCAGAAAAGCGGGGGTATATTTTCTTCTGCATGGTGGCACGGCGGGATCGTTTTGGGGGGAGGGGATGCTTCATTCTTGCTCTTTGGCGAAGAGGGGCGGGTCGAAGTCGATTCAAAGGTGGCCCGCCCCCTTTTGCGAACGCTTGACTTTCCTGTGCACCGACTTCCGTCTGGGCCCTCCGCTGCGGTCCGTTCTCTTTTTCCACCCAGGGCCCCATCCCCACCACCCATCTTCCCCCGGGCCCGCCCGGGTTCCTCTGACTTTAAAGGGAAATCCGGCCTCCCCTTTATCGTGACCTTGGACATGGCGTCGCGATTGCTACATCGAAAAAAAAAAAATTTAGGCAAGCCACGAGACTGGTCGGTTTTTTCCCAGCTTGCCCTGTTGTCCGGGGTTTGATTTCTTTAAAACCGTTGTCTCTTTTGTGCAGAGCCGTACTTCTTGAGGGTATACACGGATCAAAGGTCGGAATTTCGCCTTAGAGTACTGATGTTGAAAATTTATGCCGGGCTGCCGAACTGAAACGCCAAAACCGCGGTTTAGCTTTGGGTGGTACTGCAAAAAAACACAGGACTTCCTCACGGTTCGGGGGGGAACACTCGATGGCAGCCCTTTAGATGCTGGGGGTCCTACAGCCATAAATTGTCGTGGCCTCGGGAAACATCTGTAAAAAGAAAACAAATCAAAAAAACAAAGAAAAATAAAAAGGAGAATAAAAACGTCAAATAACAGGGTAAACCCATGCTGAAACCCATCTTTTCCCCCAAAACTGTGCCAAGCGGGGTCATGCCTTTGTTGCTCGGGTGGGGCAAAAGGGCAAACTTCGAAGCGTCTGCGCGACATGAAGAGTCCCTACAAGACTAGATTTTGCTGGGAGTGCTTTCTCATCAATTTCCCCCAATGAAATGCCGGGGTCCGGGTTAAAAACCCAACCTTTCAAATTTTTTTACGCACCCAAAATATTAATATATATATATTTTATATATATATATATTAAGATAATAGATAAAATTTAAATTTAATTATAAATTTTAATTTTATTAATTATAATTTATTATACCCTACTGGGTAGCACGCAGGTAAACATGGGAAAATTTCGTTTTTAACCAACCAAACGCAAAGCCATTTCTTTGTTGAAAGATTTGCCCATCATGGGTTAGGCACTTTGCCAGCGCCACCTTTGGGTTTTCTTCTAAACCGACCAAAAGTAAAGAGCTCCACCGTGTTTGTTGCCAAGTAATTTGCCCCAAATTTGATGGTTTTAGGACAAAATTAAAAAACATTTGGGGGGAAATTTTTTGGTTTTTCTCCAAACGATCGGGAAGTCGTCCCGAAATTAAAAATGGGGGGCCAAAAAAAAAAAAAAAAAAAAAATAAATTAAATCTAGCCGGTTTGGTCTGTGGATAATTTTAGGAAAATTTTTTATTATATAAATAAAAAGTTTTTCAAAGGGGGGGCCAGCCGCAGCCCCCCCCCCCCCCCCCCCCCCCCCCAAGGGCCCCCCCAAAAAATGGAAACCCCCCCCCCCGGGCCCCCCCCCCCCTTTTTTTTTCCCCCCCCATAGGGGTTTAAAACCGGTTTCTAAAAAATTTTAAATTAAAAACTTTTTGTAATCCATTTTTTTTAAAAGGTTTTTTTTCGGGTTTTTTTAAATTTTCTTTTTTTTTTGGGGTGTGGAAATGGGGAAATTGTTTTCCATTGAAAACCCCCCTTTTTGGCCTAAATTTAAAGGGGTAAAATTCACGGGAAAAAAAAGGGGGGGGGGGGGTTTCCCCTTGGTTCCCCCAAAATAATGAGCGGTAGTATAGGTTGGGGTATTAAAAAAACCCCCCGCCCCCCCCAAAAAAACAACAAAAAAAACCAAAAAAAAAAAAAAAAAAAAAAAAAAAAAAAAAAAAAAAAAAAACCCCCCCCCCCCCCCCCCCCCCCCCCCCCCCCCCCCCCCCGACCCGGGAAAAACAAAAAAAAACCCAACAAACCAAAAAAAAAAAACAAAAAACCCCAAAACAAAAAAACCGGGGGGGGACTTTCCCGGTTTTTTGGGAAGGGGGGAAGCCCCCCCCCCCCCCCCCCCGGCTCGGTTTTCACCCCCAAACCCAGAAGTCCCGGTTCAATTCCCCGGGATTTATCATTTTCGCCTAAACGCACCGGTCCTTCGCCTAACGCACGCCTAAACGTCTCACGGCCGAAAAAAATACGGCCGAATCGACCCGAACTCTGTGTTAGCCGGGGGTTTGTGACCCGCCTCCCGGGGTGGTGGCTTCCCCCAACACTAAGCTGCAGCGGTAGATCACTATGGCTCTGAGGAATTATCCTCTAAACAAACAACAAACAAAAAAGAGAGAGACAGACAGACAGACAGAGACAGACAGACAGACAGACAGACAGAGAGAGACAGACAGACAGAGAGAGAGACAGACAGACAGACAGAGAGAGAAAGTCGCAACTCGTGCTCGTGCTCGCGCCTTCCCACAGCCACCAAAATGGCCGACCCACAACAAATGGACGTGGACAATAGTTACAATTCGGACGATGAAGACGTAGTTATCATCGAAGACACCACAATACCTAACGAGTGAGTACTATCATACACTCCCACACCTTTATAGCGCGTAGTTAACCTTGTGTCACCTTTAATTAAGGGTCTATTAAGGGTTATGTAAAGACGTGTTTGTAGCTCCATATTTCAAGGTGTTTTGCTGGGTTTCTGTGAGAATTATCGGTTTTTTTGTGGGGTTTTGGTGGTTTTGTGGGATTTTGGTGATAGGGGTGGAAGGAAATTGTCCGAATTGACTTTTTGTGACAATTTTTTTCTAATTTATTTTTATTGCTATTATTTTACACTAGGACCAGAAGGGGTGTAGTCAGTTCGTACACAAGTTGTTTCGGTCAATTTTTACGGTAGCGTAGTATACGATAGCGTATTACGCATTCCTCCCCCTTCCCCAAAACAACACACACACACACACACACACACACACGGTACTCCGTAGTATAGGGGAAGCACGCTCGGTTCACAACCGAGAAGTCCCGGGTTCAAATTCGGGCGGAGCGAAGACAGAGGGGCGGTCTTCTTAAAACCCGAGCCCTGTCCACCCAGCAGTGAATGGGTACCGGGTGTTAGCCGGGGGTTTGTGACCCGCCTCCCGGGGTGGTGGCTTCCCCCAACACTAACCACTAAGCAGGAAGGATAAAAATGTTGATATGGAGACGGGGCCACACGAGCGTTGCTCAGGCCCTGTAAAATACAACTCGGTGAATACACACACCACACACACACACACACACACACACACACACACACACACACAATTGGGAGTGTGGTTTCTGTTTAGCTTATTGGATTCTAGGAAACATTCTCTCTGAGCTTCCGTCGCAAATCATTACATCTGGAGATAATGACATGTTGTTTATAGGGAGGCGAGAGACAAGTGTTTACGTCCGCCACACTCTTCTTCCTCTTGTGACCTGCATCGCCTCTGTTCTTCCCTTGCCGCGGACACTCTTAATGCAGATTTGGCTTTAGTTAGGAGGTTAAAGCGTGGGAATAGGTTAGGTTAGGTTAGATTAGTGAGTCTAAAGGTGGGGTTAGGTTAGTTTAATTGTCATATCTCCTATACACTCCTTCCTATTAAAAACATCTTATATCTCCATAAGTAGTGATTTGCGACGGAAGTTCACAGAGAAAATGTTTCTTAGAATCTATTAAGGTGAACAGAAACCACACTCCCAATTGTGTCGCCAAATATTACGAATGATAGCCTCACTACTGCTGTGTCTGTGCCACTGAAGATGATACACAGTAGTTTATATCATGACTATAATCTACCCTGTTTCAGCGTTGTTTTATGCTTTGTAGCTGCAGGTATAGACGGTTTACAATTTCGCTACTCTTTTTTCGGGCGACGACGACGGCGGGAGGACACTCAGAACATAAACACTAGCTGGCGATCTTAGTGTAGGTCACCACTCGGGTGATATTTTGGTCATTTGTTTATTTATAGCCCTACTATGACACAGTGAAGACACAAATACCGACTCTCCAATAGCCCCTTCAAATTTTTCCCTAAAAATCTGGATGTAAAAATGTAAGTATTAACGCGAAATGTAAGTTTTAAAATCGCAAAGGAAAGTTTCAAGGCGGGGCATGGGTTAATATTCCCTCCATGTGTGCAAAGAGAAGGTATTTTAACCCCAGGCACCCGCCTTGAAGCATTCCTTGCAGTATTTAGTAGAAGTTGTAGGACCCCTTTGGGATCGAATGTTTCTTTTTGCCAAAAATCCTCATTATAACGCCATGAAAATTTTTAAAACTCGTATATTTCCATTTTGCATAAGCCTATTTGACCATGAAAACACTTAATTGTAGCGGGTTTGGTAGGGAATAAAGAAAAAATCTAGCCCGACCCCCCGAACCCACATTTGTTTCCGTGTAGCCCCAGCGGCCCCAGATACAGTCCGCTCACTCAGAGGTGAATTTTGGTGAGGAACCCGTAAGAAGCCGGCTTCTTGCAGTTGCGTTTTCTTTAACGCGAGGCACTTTTAAGAAGCGGCTTCTTTCGGATTGGGCCCCGCTGGGCAAACCGTAAAAAGCCGGAAAAAACGAGAGCCAGGGGCCCCTTTTTTCACGGTTTTTTGCCGTGACGTCGAGAAACAACAAATATGGTGGGAAAGGGGGAGCTTTTGACACTAAATTTTTCAGCTTTAAATGCTGCCCGAAAAAACGTTTCAGGCAAAAACGAGTCATAGCTTTCCCCTGAGAACACTTACAATAATATGTTTATAAAATAATCATGATAAAAACCCTACCCTACTGTTTTTGACGGGGATAATTAAGCTTTTGAGTAACTATTTTTACTTGTAAGTGCTCTCATGGGAAGCTAGTGACTCGATGTTGCCTGTAAACGTATCAGGGCAGCAGTTACCTGTAAACCACGTGAAATAAGAGCGATGAATGGAAGGTTTACACAGATTTCGCGCCTTAACAATATATTTTGCAAACAGCGGGACAGGGGGGAACTAGTAATAGTGAATATCGTCGTAGAAAATACTGTGAATTACAGGACACAAGTAAACACACAGATGTACATTCCAAAGCATGGACCACTACCTAAGAGATCCACCGGTTTTTAAGAATAATACAAGGTACTGTAGATACGTACTATATAGTCGCCAGTCATTGCCACTGCACTAAGGTCCCAGGCACAATATATTACGAATTTTAACCATCCCTACAGACTTGTAATGTGGCCATCTGAAGACATGTAGTGTGATGGTACATAAATATGGAACTACTGTGGAATGCGTCCTTCCGTGGCACATACAAATCAGTAAGTGATGCTAAAATTTGTAATATATTGCCTGGCGACATTAGTGCAGTGGCAAGTGACTGGCGACTATAGTGTTATCTAGGGTAGAGCAGCTGATAGGTATATTTGTGGAAATTCGACTAGCTTGCGTTTAATTCAGTATGTTTATGAAAAGATGTGGTTGCTAATGAGTTGAAGATGACAATTCGTCATTGTGTGCACATTCACCTTTTTTGGCTTAAATCAATCAATCAATCGTCATTGTGTGGTTGCTTTGTTTACAGCTATCAGCTGTGATTCGCCGAAGCGGGCGATCCCCGACAAGAAGCTGGCAACTGTCAGCTAGTTCTGGCGAGGCTACGCAAACGAGAGGAGAAGCCGGCAAGAAGCCGGCCTTCTTACGGCTTCCTCACCAAATTCTGCCTCCGTAGTCTATTGGGAGCATGGTTTTGTTTACCTTATTGTATTCTATAGACATTTTCTCCTGAGCTTTCCCGTCCGCAATCAATAGTTTCGGAAATATAGAACATTTTAGTGGGGGGAGGAAAGTCTCTTGTTTTACAAAATGCCTCCCTCTTCCTCTTCTTGTGACCTGCATCGCTTTTGTTTTGGTATTTTTATTAAACTTTTATTATTAGCCCAGTTTAGGAGGTTAAAGGTAAGGTTAAGTTAGGTTAGTTTAGGTTAGGTAGCCACGTGGTGCCCCTTCCGAAACAAAAGCGATGCAGGTCACAAGAAGAGAAGAGGGAGACGATTTTGTAACAAGGAGACATATTTCCTCCTCCACCCTAAAATGTCTATATCTCCGAAACTATTGATTCTTTGCGACGGAAAGCTCAAGAGAAAATGTCCTCTTAGAATACAATAAGGTAAACAAAACCATGCTGCCAATTTGTTTAGGCAAGTTTGGTGCCATCGTAAAAGTTTTTTTTTTTTATTTACCTATTATTTTTTGTTGCAAAAATGACAACAAGAAAAACAAAGAAATTGAACTGTACGAACCTAACCTTTACCTAAGCCTAACTGCACCTAACCTAACCTGCACCTAACTAACCTGCACCTAACCTAACCTGCACCTAACCTAACCTGGTGATAATGGTACGAGAGTTTTCCATCACGGTCCTTTTCAGACCCGACCTTAGTTTTTCCTGGCCTAAAATAAGTGCTTTTTTCGGTCAATTTAATAATTTCACCCAACCAACGATTTTCTGATGCGCCTTCATGTTTTTCTGGTGTGTTTTATTGTTTGGAATGAATCTGCTACCGTTATAACCGTCAAGTCGCGCACCTCAGTCATGTCGCCAGCCGCCAATATTACGAATTATAGCACTCACTACTGATATTTAAGGTGCCACTGAAGATGATACACAGTAGTTTATAATCATGAACTGTATAATCACACCCCTGTTTCAGCTTTGTTTTATGCTTTGTAACCTGCAAATAGAACCTGTTTGCGCAATTTTGCTTCTCAGTTTTTTCCTTGGCGCGACAACAACAGTAAGCTCATCACCATTCGGGCGACCAGACCAAGTCTTGCCAGATCTTCAAACTTGAATAGAATTGGCTTTCACGTTGGCAGAGGAATTTTTTATAGATCCAAGCCTCTTCCGCCAGGTAATATATATAGAAGATTGTTTTACTTACCTCTAATTTCCGCAATTCCCCAGAGTGGGCGACTCAACTTTGCGTTAAATACTAGCTGGGCGACTTTGCTGTAGTAGGTATAGCAAGGTCGCCACCTCGGTTTTATTTTTGTCATTTGTTTATATATATCCCTAATATGACACAGATGAAGACGCAAATGAACACAGACCTTTCCAAATAGCCCCTTCTAACTTTCCTGAAATCAGGATGTACAATGTAAGTATTAACACCACCATACGTCCCTTAATAAACAAAGAAAACGTTGAACGGGCGACTTTACTTTATCTACGGTTAACCGTTTCTGTCGCCATATTATTATTTTTTTTTTTTTTTTTTTTTGCAAAAATGACAAAAACAAAAAAAAACGAACCTAAACCTAACATAACCTTTACCTATACCTAACATAACCTAACATAACATAACATAACCTAACATAACCTTTACCTATACCATAGACCACTGTATACCTGGACTGTTCACGCGACAATGTTTTGAATTGCGGGGCTGCATAGGGGCCCGCGGGGCGCCCTAAAAAGAGATATTTTGGTCTATGGACTATCATATAGACTGGTTTATCAGTATATATGATATACTGTAATCTTCGTAAGTGTTTGTTCTATAATATTATCAAATAAATAACAGTAAAACACGCTAAAGAAATGCCATTACGAGACTATGAAGAAATATGCATGAACTTAATATTCACTTAACTCTTTGCCACTTAAAACTTTGCGAGTCAACTTTTATCATGAAGGGTATCAATAGAAGCGCAATTTTATTAGCTTTCCATTGCTATATTTCGTTATCTGATAAATTAATTAGTCTCATTTCTTTAGCGTGTTTTACTGTTTTTTATTTGATAATATTATAGAACAAACATTTACGAAGATTACAGTATATCATATATACTGATAAACCAGTCTATATGATCCGTATATATATAATATATATGAATCCGAGCGGCCCTCCGACTTCGGGCCCTTGTACGATAGGCCGATATTCCGTGCGCAGTCCAGGTATATAGTGGTCTATGCCTATACCTAACCTAACCTAACCTAACCTTTACCTAAAAAAAAAACTAAAAAAAAACTAACCTTTATCTACCTAAAAAAAAAAAAAAAAAAAAAAAACTGTGACACAAACGGTTGGCAGATTAATTCAAAACACATAAAAACACACCAGAAAAACATAAGGCGCATCAGAAAATTGTTGGTTGGGTGAAACTATAAATTATCCGCTTTTTCTAATGGAGATAGTTTTATTTTGCGCAAAACCATCGTTAAATTTTTTTTATATATATATATATTTCATCAGAAAAAGCACTAAAACTTGCCCGTGAAAAATTTGTCAGGGTCTTATAGGTTTTAATGAAACCTAACCTAAACTTATAGGTTTTAATGAAACCTAACCTAACCTTATAGCCTTTAATGAAACCTAACCTAAGCTGAGGGTGGATATAGTGGGACTCTCTGAGACGAGGAGGCCTGGCAGTGGCGAGACTAGCAGTGGGGGTTACACCTACTACTGGTCCGGCATGAGCAATGGTACCGTAGCTATAGGCCATCTCCAGCAAACTGCAGCCGTCAGTTGTTGAGGTTACTCCCGTTGATGAGCGTATAATGCGGGTGAGGATGAAACACACTCTGGGTTTCATGTCTCTTGTTGCAGTGTACATACCTACCGAGGTGCGTAAAACTGAAGAGAAGGAGATGTTCTACGCCAAACTCGACTCTGTATTAGACCAGTGTCCTCCTCGGGACACACTCATTGTCTTGGGTGACTTCAATGCTACTACTGGCACTGTGAGAGATGGCTACGAGCTATGTGTTGGTTCCCCATGGCCCCCGGTACCGAAACACCAACATTCTCTGCTTCTGAACTTTGCAAGGTCCAGAAGGTTGAGAATTGCAGGTTCTTGGTACCAGAGGCCAGAGCTGCACCGCTGGACATGGTATAGTAATGCCGGAGGGGTAGCTAAGGAGATCGACCACATCCTCGTTAGTACTCGTTGGAGGATCCTCCAGAACTGCAGGGTTTACCGGAGTGCTGAGTTCTTTGGAACAGATCACAGACTTGTTGTTGCTACACTTAAGCTTCATGTCATGTCCCAGAAAAATTTCTCAAGAGGTAACCATACTGTGTTTCATTTTGGGAGAAACTGAAGGACTTGACATGTGCTCATGAGTTATGGGGTGGCAGTCTCAATCGGTTTGATGTGCTCGGTGGCTCCCCAGGGACCCTGTAGAACTGTGGGATACCTTCAAACTGAAACTCTACAGGCTGCCAAGGAGTGTATTGGGGAGCGCCCAAGGTCAAGGCGTGGTTTTGTCTCGACGGAGACGGGAGAAAATCGAGGAGAGTCGCGCGCTGCCAGGCTGGCTGGGAACCAGGACCAGCACAGGGCTCTGTCATGCCGGATAGAACCCTCCTGGGGAGAGAACCAAGGAGAGGTATGTCAGGAGTCTCGCTGAGGATGTCGAGGGCCATTTTTGAACGCTAATGACCTCTGATTTCGCCTACCGAGCCTGAAAAAGCTCCGTTCCAAGTCTCCATCTCGGCGAGTGCTATTCAAAACATCAGATGGGCGCCTCGTGTCGGACATGGATGGGCAGATGGCTCGTTGGGCTGAGTACTTTGGGCGTTGTTCACGTTGGACCCTCCTACTGGGGCAGCTTCACACCACTGGGTTACAGGCAGTGGATGCCGATCCTCCCATTGACGAAACCGCACCCTCGCTTGACGAGTCAGAAGGCTGTAGCTAAGTTGAGGGGTGGAAAGGCAGCTGGTGTTTGTAATATCAGTGCGGAGCTCCTCAAAGCTGGGGTGAGGCCATGATCTGCGGGTTGCATGGCTGTCCTGACTGCCGTGTGGCAATCAGGTACCATTCCTCCAGACTGGAAAGGGGGCTGGTCGTCCCTATCTGGAAAGGGAAAGGGGACCGTCAGGACTGCAACAATTACCGCGGTATTACACTGCTCAGCGTACCAGGGCAAGGTGGCTTGCCCATCTATTGGTGACAAAGGATTCGCAGTCATCTGGTGAAGCATCAGAGACCTCAGCAGTTTGGGTTCAGCCTGGTAAGTCAACAACGGACCGTATCCTAGCGCTTCGGGTCCTGGTGGAACGCCGACGTGAGTTTCGACAGGTGATGCTTGCAGCCTATGTTGATCTCAAGAAGGCGTTTGACTCATATGGACGTACATTGTTATCAACGGAAACGGTGACCTTAGAAATTTTGGTGATGAAAAAAAAGAAAATGCCTTGGGTTTCCGGGAAATATAAATACATCCACCTGAAGAAAAAAACACTTTTAGGCAAGGAGAAACTAGTCAGTGTCTCAGAAAATGACCGCGCAGTCCTCGTCCATTTTTACCATGAACAATAAATAGAGTGTATTGGAGCATTTGCCCATAACTATACTAGTCACTTACAATATTTTGAGCTTTACATTCTTATTCATGAACAACTATGTTGCAGTCAACTCTATAGTATTTGTATCACAAATGATTGGCTTTTGTAAATCCTTGCTCTCTGGTTAGTAGGAATTAGGTCAAATATATTGGTTAGTTAACGTTGTGGGAGTCCAGGTTAGGTTTAATGTCCTTTGTGTTAATAGTTTTATAATGATAGTGCCTTATGGAATCATACACGCTATCTTTAATACTCAGACTTATCTTTGTTAATGAAATATGCTAATACATCTTTACAAAGTGTTTCCTGCAAGTGGCTCCTACTCTGCAGAGACCCCAAAAAATATTACTTTATTCCCCATTATCCAAAACACTGCTACATTTCCAGTTTGACACAGAATTCACTTTGGTGGACGAAACTATTTTTTTCTGATGAGTTTTGAATCAATCTTGTGACCGTTTCTGCCGCAAATAATTTTTTTTAAGTGATTTGCGACAAAAAATTATTGAAAAACAAAATTCAACCTAACCGAACCTTTACCTAACATAACTTAGCCTATTCCTAACCTTTACCTAACATAACCTAACCTTTACCTAACATAACCTTTACCTAACATAACCTTTACCTAACATAACCTAACCTTTACCTAACCTAACCTAACCTAACCTTTACCTAACATAACCTTTACCTAACCCAACCTTTACCTAACCTAACCTTTACCTAACCTAACCTAACCTAACCTTTACCTAACATAACCTTTACCCAACCTTTACCTAACCTAACCTTTACCTAACCTAACCTTTACCTAACATAACCTAACCTAACCTTTACCTAACCTAACCTTTACCTAACATAACATAACCTAACCTTTACCTAACCTAACCTAACCTTTACCTAACCTAACCTAACCTATACCTAACCTAACCTAACCTTTACCTAACATAACCTAACCTTTACCTAACATAACCTAACCTTTACCTAACATAACCGAACCTATACCTTACCTAACCTAACCTTTACCTAACCTAACCTAACCTTTACCTAACATAAACAAACCTTTACCTAGCATAACCAAACCTTTACCTAACCTAACCTATACCTAACCTAACCTAACCTTTACCTAACATAACCTAACCTTTACCTAACATAACCAAACCTTTACCTAACATAACCAAACCTTTACCGAACATAACCTTTACCTAACATAACCTTTACCTAACACTAGACCTAACCTAACCTAACCTTTACCCCCCCCCCCCAAAAAAAAAATGATTGCTACAGAAACGGTTAGCATATTAATTAAAAACATCAAAACTTACCAGAAAACAATAGTCACCGCTCCTTGTACAACGTGAATAATAGATAAATGTGCATGCCTACAGTCGCACACACACCATATCAGGCAGGACAGTAACAATAATGACACTCATGGTCACCACATATATCAAGAGAGGTGAATTTGTGGATTAAAATAACTTTTTCGGTGAAGCGGGATGTTGTTTATCATATATAATGTATCTGAAGAGACTGGACAGGATGTATATTGACACGCATCGTCACCACACATAACACATAAGGTAAATATGTTGGCAAGAGAAACACAGGCCCCATCCTGGCTATATTTTTGGTGCTTGTGACGCCTGGCTAGCCTTTCGGCGCTGTGGTGTTATTGTTTATCACAACCTTCATAATATACCTTCAGTATTCACCTCAAAGTGATGACACTTGCTGAAATGTGTCTTATACTACTTTGTGATAGGGTCTGCAAGGTTTTGCGTTGCTTATTATTTCGGCTCCTATCAAGCTTCTTGTGTTTTTGTCGCAGAAATCAATCGTGTCCAAAAACAGTCTTCGTATCCAAGACGGTGCTTGGACGACAAAAACACGGCTTTATTCATATACTCTGCAGGGCTATAGCTTTGCCTGACAAGCTATACAAAAGCTTGTTTTTCCTTCACAGGAACTACCGCGTGTAGGTCTCACGGCCTCTTGTAGCTTCCTTATTTTCTTATGTTCTTACTCATGGCAACTCAGAAGCGTCATCTGAGTAGCTCAGGGCAGACATTCAGAAAGAGTTAAAGGGCGCGGTGTTTAGCTTAACTAACTTCCTCTATTTGTACAACCCGGAAGTCGCGGGGATTCTGGTACGAGATATGGCAGTGGCGCTACGGTGTCACTATGGGGGATCTTTTCCGCTTGATAATCTCTCTATTCGTAACTGGTCTTCCTGCCATTTGGGGGAAGCAACCACCCCGGGAGGCGGGTCACAAACCCCCGGCTAACACTCGATACCCATCACGGGTGGATGGACAAGGGCTGGGGTTTTTATTAAGGAAAAGGGGGCCATTTATACCTTCAGTCTGATGCGTGGCGGTTGGTGGCACTACCCGCCGGGGTGGTGAGGCGAGGTGGTCTCGGTCAGGGTCTCGGTGAGGTGCCGCCGTTCACCATAAGGCCCTACCCCTAATAAAACTACCAGAGGGAGGAGTATTTATGGTAATTTTTTTGTATAAATTCACCCCTTTTTCCCTTTTAAAAGTTTTTTTAAAAAACTTTAAAAANTAAAAACCTTTTCCCCTTCCCCATAGACCACTGTATCCCTTGGACGGTTAAACGCGACAATTTTTTTTGGAATTGCGGGGTCATAGGGGCCCCCGGGGGGGGCCCCCCTACAAAGAAATAGTGGTCTATGGACTATCATATGACTGGTTTATCAGTATATTGATATTTAAATCTTCGAAATGTTTGTTCTAAAATATTATAAAATAATACAGTAAACACCTAAAGAAATCCATTTTAGAGACTATGAAAAAATTCATAAATTTAAAATATTCACTTAACTTTTCGCCACTTAAAACTTTCGAGAAACTTTTATCATGAAGGGATCAATAGAAGCCAATTTTATTTAGCTTTCCTTGCTTTTTTTCGTTATTGAAAAATTTAAATTAGTCCTTTTCTTAGCGTGTTTTACTGTTTTTATTTGATAATATTATGAAAAAAACCATTTACAAAATTTCAGTTATCATATTACTATAACCATCATAGATCCGTATATATATAATTATTAATCCGAGCGGCCCTCCGGGTTGGGGCCCTTGTCCCATAGGCCGATATTCCGTGCGCAGTCCAGGGATATAGTGGTCTATGCCTTACCTAACCCAAAACCTTAAACCAAACCTTTACCTAAAAAAAAAACTAAAAAAAACAACCTTTATCTCCTAAAAAAAAAAAAAAAAAAAAAAAAACTGTACACAAACGGTTTTCAGTTAATTTAAAAACACTAAAAACAAAACCCAAAAAACATAAGGCGCCCCCAGAAAATGTTGGTTGGGTTTAAACTATAAATTATCCGCTTTTTCTAATGGGGGATAGTTTTTATTTTGCCCCAAAACCTCGTTAAATTTTTTTTATATATATATATATTTCATCAGAAAAAGCACTAAAACTTGCCCGTGAAAAATTTGTCAGGGTCTTATAGGTTTTAATGAAACCTAACCTAAACTTATAGGTTTTAATGAAACCTAACCTAACCTTATAGCCTTTAATGAAACCTAACCTAAGCTGAGGGTGGATATAGTGGGACTCTCTGAGACGAGGAGGCCTGGCAGTGGCGAGACTAGCAGTGGGGGTTACACCTACTACTGGTCCGGCATGAGCAATGGTCACCGTAGCTATAGGCATCTCCAGCAAACTGCAGCCGTCAGTTGTTGAGGTTACTCCCGTTGATGAGCGTATAATGCGGGTGAGGATGAAACACACTCTGGGTTTCATGTCTCTTGTTGCAGTGTACATACCTACCGAGGTGCGTAAAACTGAAGAGAAGGAGATGTTCTACGCCAAACTCGACTCTGTATTAGACCAGTGTCCTCCTCGGGACACACTCATTGTCTTGGGTGACTTCAAAGCTACTACTGGCACTGTGAGAGATGGCTACGAGCTATGTGTTGGTCCCCATGGCTCCGGTACCAGAAACACCAACAGTTCTCTGCTTCTGAACTTTGCAAGGTCCAGAAGGTTGAGAATTGCAGGTTCTTGGTACCAGAGGCCAGAGCTGCACCGCTGGACATGGTATAGTAATGCCGGAGGGGTAGCTAAGGAGATCGACCACATCCTCGTTAGTACTCGTTGGAGGATCCTCCAGAACTGCAGGGTTTACCGGAGTGCTGAGTTCTTTGGAACAGATCACAGACTTGTTGTTGCTACACTTAAGCTTCATGTCATGTCCAGAAGAATCTCAAGAGGTAACCATACTGTGTTTCATCTTGAGAAACTGAAGGACTTGACATGTGCTCATGAGTATGCGGTGGCAGTCTCAAATCGGTTTGATGTGCTCGGTGCTCTCAGGGACCCTGTAGAACTGTGGGATACCTTCAAACGTGAAACTCTACAGGCTGCCAAGGAGTGTATTGGGGAGCGCCCAAGGTCAAGGCGTGGTTTTGTCTCGACGGAGACTGGAGAAAATCGAGGAGAGTCGCGCTGCCAGGCTGGCTGGGAACCAGGACCAGCACAGGGCTCTGTCATGCCGGACTAGAACCCTCCTGGGGAGAGACAAGGAGAGGTATGTCAGGAGTCTCGCTGAGGATGTCGAGGGCCATTTGAACGCTAATGACCTCTGACTCGCCTACCGAGCCCTGAAAAAGCTCCGTTCCAAGTCTCCATCTCGGGCGAGTGCTATTCGAACATCAGATGGGCGCCTCGTGTCGGACATGGATGGGCAGATGGCTCGTTGGGCTGAGTACTTTGGGCAGTTGTTCACGTTGGACCCTCCTACTGAGCAGCTTCACACCACTGGGTTACAGGCAGTGGATGCCGATCCTCCCATTGACGAAACCGCACCCTCGCTTGACGAAGTCAGAGAGGCTGTAGCTAAGTTGAGGGGTGGAAAGGCAGCTGGTGTTTGTAATATCAGTGCGGAGCTCCTCAAAGCTGGGGGTGAGGCCATGATCTGCGGGTTGCATGCTGTCCTGACTGCCGTGTGGCAATCAGGTACCATTCCTCCAGACTGGAAAAGGGGGCTGGTCGTCCCTATCTGGAAAGGGAAAGGGGACCGTCAGGACTGCAACAATTACCGCGGTATTACACTGCTCAGCGTACCAGGCAAGGTGCTTGCCCATCTATTGGTGACACGGATTCGCAGTCATCTGGTGAAGCATCAGAGACCTCAGCAGTTTGGGTTCACGCCTGGTAAGTCAACAACGGACCGTATCCTAGCGCTTCGGGTCCTGGTGGAACGCCGACGTGAGTTTCGACAGGTGATGCTTGCAGCCTATGTTGATCTCAAGAAGGCGTTTGACTCATATGGACGTACATTGTTATCAACGGAAACGGTGACCTTAGGATTTGGTGATGAAAAAAAAGAAAAATGCCTTGGGTTTCCGGGAAATATAAATACATCCACCTGAAGAAAAAAACACTTTTAGGCAAGGAGAAACTAGTCAGTGTCTCAGAAAATGACCGCGCAGTCCTCGTCCATTTTTACCATGAACAATAAATAGAGTGTATTGGAGCATTTGCCCATATACTATACTAGTCACTTACAATATTTTGAGCTTTACATTCTTATTCATGAACAACTATGTTGCAGTCAACTCTATAGTATTTGTATCACAAATGATTGGCTTTTGTAAATCCTTGCTCTCTGGTTAGTAGGAATTAGGTCAAATATATTGGTTAGTTAACGTTGTGGGAGTCCAGGTTAGGTTTAATGTCCTTTGTGTTAATAGTTTTATAATGATAGTGCTTATGGAATCATACACGCTATCTTTAATACTCAGACTTATCTTTGTTAATGAAATATGCTAATACATCTTTACAAAGTGTTTCCTGCAAGTGGCTCCTACTCTGCATAGACCCCAAAAAATATTACCTTATTCCCCATTATCCAAAACACTGCTACATTTCCAGTTTGACACCGAATTCACTTTGGTGGACGAAACAATTTTTTTCTGATGAGCTTTGAATCAATCTTGTGACCGTTTCTGCCGCAAATAATTTTTTTTAAAGTGATTTGCGACAAAAAATTATTGAAAAACAAAATTCAACCTAACCTAACCTTTACCTAACATAACCTTTACCTAACATAACCTAACCTTTACCTAACATAACCTTTACCTAACATAACCTTTACCTTTACCTAACCTTTACCTAACATAGCCTTTACCTAACATAACCTTTACCTAACATAACCTTTACCTAACATAACCTTTACCTAACATAACCTTTACCTAACATAACATTTACCTAACATAACCTTTAACTAACATAACATTTACCTAACATAACATAACCTTTACCTAACATAACATAACCTTTACCTAACATAACCTAACCTTTACCTAACATAACCTTTACCTAACATAACCTAACCTTTACCTAACATAACCTTTACCTAACATAACCTAACCTTTACCTAACCTAACCTTTACCTAACATAACCTTTACCTAACCTAACCTTTACCTAACATAACCTATACCTAACATAACCTTTACCTAACCTAACCTAACCTTTACCTAACATAACCTAACCTTTACCTAACATAACCTAACCTTTACCTAACATAACCAAACCTGTACCTAACCTAACCTTTACCTAACCAAACCTTTACCTAACCTAAACTTTATCTAACATAACCTAACCTTTACCTAAAACCTAACCTTTACCTAACATAACCTAACCTTTACCTAACATAACCTGACCTTTACCTAACATAACCTAACCTTTACCTAACATAACCTAACCTTTACCTAACATAACCTTTACCTAACATAACCTAACCTTTACCTAACATTACCAAACCTTTACCTAACATAACATAACATAAACATAACATAACCTATACCTAACCTAACCTAACCTTTACCTAACATAATCTAACCTTTACCTAACATAACCTAACCTTTACCTAACATAACCTAACCTTTACCTAACATAACCGAACCTATACCTAACATAACCTTTACCTAACCTAACCTAACCTTTACCTAACATAAACAAACCTTTACCTAACCTAACCTAACCTTTACTTAACATAACCTAACCTTTACCTAACATAACCTAACCTTTACCTAACATAACCTAACCTATACCTAACCTAACCTAACCTTTACCTAACCTTTACCTAACATAACCAAACCTGTACCTAACATAACCAAACCTTTACCGAACATAACCTTTACCTAACATAACCTTTACATAACACTAGACCTAACCTAACCTAACCTTTACCCCCCCCCCCCAAAAAAAAAGTTGATTGCTACAGAAACGGTTAGCAGATTAATTAAAAACATCAAAACTTACCAGAAAAAAAATAGTCACCGTTCCTTGTACAACGTGAATAATAGATAAATGTGCATGCCTACAGTCGCACACACACCATATCAGGCAGGACAGTAACAATAATGACACTCATGGTCACCACATATATCAAGAGAGGTGAATTTGTGGATTAAAATAACTTTTTCGGTGAAGCGGGATGTTTGTTTACAATAATAATGTATCTGAAGAGACTGGACAGGATGTATATTGACACGCCTCGTCACCACACATAACACACAAGGTCAATATGTTGGCAAGAGAAACACAGGCCCCATCCTGGCTATATTTTTGGTGCTTGTGACGCCTGGCTAGCCTTTCGGCGCTGTGGTGTTATTGTTTATCACAACCTTCATAATATACCTTCAGTATTCACCTCAAAGTGATACACTTGCTGAAATGTGTCTTATACTACTTTGTGATAGGGTCTGCAAAGTTTGCTTGATTATTATTTGGGTCCTATCAAGCTTTTTGTGTTTTTGTCGCAGAAATCAATCGGTCCAAAAACAGTCTTCGTATCCAAGACGGTGCTTGGACGACAAAAAACACGGCTTATTCATATACTCTGCAGGGCTATAGCTTTGCCTGACAAGCTATACAAAAGCTTGTTTTTTCCTTCAAAAGGAACTACCGCGTGTAGGTCTCACGGCCTCTTGTAGCTTCCTTATTTTCTTATGTTTCTTATTTTATCAGGCAACTCAGAAGCGTCATCTGAGTAGCTCTGGGCTGGTCCCGCCACTCATAGCTTTTGGCCACTTGAGAGTATCTCATAAACATTCCTTTTCCACTCAGAGCAACTCAAAAATGCTCAGAGTGGCTAAGAGTAGCAAAGAGTCTTTATAAAAACCACCCCTGATCTAAAACAAACTACACAGACCTTTTGCAAGTGCTTTTCATAATCAACGGAATTGTTTCAGGAAAATTTTTCAAATAATTATATTAGTTTTTTTTTGAGTGATTAAATATTATGCCGTGGCAAAATTTTTAGCTATTGCATTGTTTTTGAAAG
>JACEEZ010020962.1:53661-68845 GCA_016584305.1 Chionoecetes opilio
GTTTTTGTTGGGGTGGCCCCACCAACGGGGCCCAAGCACAAAGGGCTGGCGATGGGGGAAAAGGCCCAAGAAAAAAGGGGGGCGGGGGAAGTCAGCTAAACACCCCGACCCGAAGGGCGAGGGGTTAAATGTGATGAGAGCGGAGCGAGACCCGGGTGAACTATCACCACGGCTGCCGGGCGCACTCGACGGACTTTGCTTGTCTAGACTCTGCGTGCTGTATACAGAAAAAAAAACCCCTCGGGGAGTAATGAAGGCCGTAGCGCACAGAGCGCATATTACCCTTCCGACATCCCAAACCCTTACCGGACGGAACACGAAGGGAAAAAGCCGGAAGGATTCGACGTTACCAGGCTTCCCGTGTAGCGCAGAAAATCGTGTGCGGTGCCGTCAGGGGAAGGAAAGGTGACTTTAACAATCGGGCCCTAAGTGTCTTCGTAGAATCATGGGTATCGCGGGGGATATTAGTGTCAAATCAGCTTTTGCACCGTGAGACGAATCGAGGCCTATTACCTGCATAGTCCGTCAGCGCCAACTTCGGTATAGGGCATGTGGCACGCTACCCTGAAACCGACCCTTCCCCATCGGGTTGATCTGAAGAGACAATCCGGCGGGGAAGGCCAAGGGGGCCCCACAAGGCTCGGGGCGGGGCAAGTTGATTTCTTGTCGAGGCTGCTTGTATGGGAAAGGAGCCTGCATGGGAAAACTCGCGCGGGTGCCCCCCGGGAGGGGCGTCGTAGGGTGGCGGGCGACGGGGCCCCCGGCGTACCCCCCAATGTTGATTGATTGATTTTATACTGATAAACCATCATATGATAGTCCATAGACCACTATATCTTTTTTGTCGGGTGGGGCAGGCGCATACGCTTGTAATTCAAAACATTGTCACGTGATTAGTCCAGCTGGACCGGGCCCGCAAATTACCAGCGATACCTGTACGAGGCGAAAATTTCTAGACCCCTACGAGAGATGGCAAAAAAATTATTCGGCAAAGATATTGTAAGCACCTAGTAAGTATGAGGTCCATGCCGCTGGTAGCCACCAGAGGGGGCTGGGGTCGCGCAACAGCCAAACATCCCACGCTTACATGATGCGGTTGGGCTTACCGTGTTTTTTTTTTCAAACAAATTTCTTAAAGTTCATGTATCATACCTCCCCCAATTGTATAATGATGCTCAAAAGCTTATTTATCATTTTTGTGCATCAAAAGGTTCGTTTTGCACGCCTGAACGAGGTAACATTAAAAAAAATTAGACTATTGCTGAAAAAAAACAACAAAATAGCCTGCTATGGTGTCCGTGTGTGATTTACACATTGCAAAGATTCTTTTTCTTCTTATCTGTCAAAGGGGAAAAAGTAAGAATTGGCTAAATTTGTGTATGTATAACATGACCCGGGGGTCTGAATTAAAGTATTTTTTACCTTTCTACTGTTATTTTAGGTCTGCAAAACGGGTGAAAGGGTAGGCTATTTGGGACCTGGGAAATGTCCCGATAGGAATTCCGCCGACGTCGGCGGAGTTCCTATTTTTGGCAACAGTTCTAGTTCTTTTCTTTATTAATTTTTGGGTTAGGTTATTTGCTAGGGGGACCAATATCCAGGTTAGGTTAGTGAACGGTCCTTACAGTGCAACTGTCGCCGAAAATGTCCTCGTCGGCGAGTGTTCCACTGTCGGCGAGAGTTCTCATTGGCGTTTCGGCGAGTTTCTATCGGCGACAGTTCCATAAACCGGCTATATGTGCAGTTTAAACCAATACCACGTCGGTGGTGGTTTTACTGAAGTTTCGTTCTTATCATAAGGAGTAATTATAACACCTACAACAGCCATCGGAAATTAAGGTATTATTCTAGTGTTTGCCCATACTCCCCCTCTCCCACAAATCAGGCTTGGGGACCGGGGGCAATGCAGGATATTTGGCTGGGGTACAAAATATGCATTGCAACCACATAGTTTTTGAGTAGGGGCCTAGGGTTTCAAAAAATTCCCTAGTCTAAGGAAAATGTATTGGATTCTTCTGAGTCCAGAGACGTGTGAACCTGACGATCCTCACAGAATGATGACCGAGTGTCGAGAACCCCCTCCCAAACCTCGCTAGGAGGTTAGGTTAAATTTGGCTAGGCTAGGATAAGTTAGATTTGGTTAGGTTAGCTTAGATTTGGTTAGGTTAGGTTATCGGTGGGTCAAGCCCCCAGCTAGGTTAGGTTAAATTTGGCTACGTTAGGTTAATTTTGGTTATGCAAATTTCTCTAGATATTAAAGTAATCGTCCAGACCCAATTTTTGTTTGCCTAATTATGTTGAATGTACATTCAAAACACCTAATCCACCAAAAATAATTGATTTCCAGGCGTTATTTCCGTAAAAACACGACTTATGTAAAAAGCGCGCGAAAAAAATGTTCTTCCCTCCAACAGGGCTACGCATTTTTTGATGACGTCACAAAAGGGACGCTCCAATGTAAACAACACTCGTCTGCCTTTGTGAGACCTGTCGGCAAATGTTATGATGAGCGATTGTACTTAGGTGTCAGACAGAGAATCTGTCGCTGTGATAGATTTAGAGTACGATGCTTAATCTGAGACCGAACTAAATGACGCTGCTCGCGTATATGAGGAAAACGAACCAAATTGGGATGGAAGCCCGACCCTATATGTTTGAGCCAGAGTACGAGGTGGATGAACAGGTGTTAGCGGAGCCTGCTGAGGTTCAACACTACTACACACACAAACACTTCTACACACACACACAAACACTACTACACACACACAAACACTACTACACACAAACAAACACTACTACCACACACACACAACACACTACACACACACACACACAAACACTACTACACACACACATACACAAACACTAACAACACACAACACACAAACACTACTACACACACAAACACTACTACCACACACAAACACTACTACACACACACAAAACACTACTACACACAACACACAAGCACTACGTACTACACACACACACACACTACTACGCACACACACACACACACACACACACACACACACACAAACACTACTACGCACACACACAAACACAAACACTACTACACACACACACACACAAACACTACTACACACACACATACACAAACACTACTACTACACACACACACACACAAACACTATTACACACACACACATAAACATTACTACACACACACACACACAACACTACTACACACAAACACTACTACGCACACACACAAACAAAACACTAGCTACTAACACACACACCACAAACACTACTACACACACACACACACACACAAACACTACACACACACACACCACACCCACACACAACAAACACTACTACACACACACACACACACACAAAACACTACTACGTACACACAAACACTACACACACACACCACACAACACACACAAACATACTACACATACACACAAACACTACTAACCACACAACACTACTACACACACACACAAACCTATACACACACACAAACAGTACTACACACACACAAACACTACTACACACACACAAACACTACTACACACACACTACTACGCACACACACACACACACACACAAACACTACTACGCACACACCCACACACAAACACTACTACGCACACACACACACAACACAACACACCACGCACACACACACGACACTACTACACACACACACACAAACACTACTACACACACACACAAACACTACACACACACACACACAGCAGCGCGGGAAGAGGAGCCTCCCTTTTGCTACGTCACCGAGCCGTGGCGCATCGTCTGCCAGTTGCCATGAGCGTTTTCGAAGCTCGGGGATTTGCAGATTTGATTGGGATTATTCAAAAACGGCTGGACTGGATGCAAGAAGTGACAACATATTGTTGATACACTCGATAATGGCTATACTCTAACTACATCAAATCAGGAATGATGAAATGGTCTGGACGATTACTTTAAGGAAATGACCTAGATCTAGGAATTTTAGTCCCCTACATAACTCTTTAATTACGTGTTTCCGACGCATAATTTTTTCCCCCTTTCCCGAAAACTCCGCGTTCCCACAGGCCCCCAAACTTGTTTTGGGGAAGTGGGAGAGTAGGCAAAACACTAGAAATTACCAAAATTTAAAAAGAACTAAGGGGGATCTGGAAAGGGGCAAAAAACCAATGCCCAGGTTTAGGTTAGTTAACTAGGCAGGAGGTTCTGCGCCGTCCTCCCGCCCCCCCACAGTTGTCGGAGAGTATTGGGTTATAAGGGACGAGAACTGCCCCGGTTTGCTACCCCCGGGTTAACTACTTATATTTTCTGTATTATTTTTTGTTCAGTATACTGTGCAGTTTTAATCAACTTCCGCATAACCTTCAAAACTTATATCATATTGTAGAAAATAAATATAGTCCCCTAACCCTTTAGGAGGTTAGGTTAAGGTTCGGGTGAGTTTAATAATCCCGCCAGGGGGCCGAGGGGGAGGTTAGGTTCAGTTCGGTTAAGGTAAAAATGGCCCGGCAGGGCGGTGCAGAGCGAGGGTCTCTCGTATAATAATATTCTAGGCAGAGCGGATGCTGTGCATATTCTATGCACAGCATATTCTATCAGAAAAATATAGTTTCGTCTGAACATGGAGAGGGTCACTGTAACGAATCTTTCCCATAGCTTTTAACAGTTGTTAGGTTTGAGGTATTTAGGGTAGATAAAAAATGCGCAGGTGGCCTTAGGGAAATAGTTCTTCCACCGTGTATGAAGTGATATTTGGAAGGGAATTACTCAAAATGTCTAACATATAATGAAATCATAATGGCATTGTCAGTGACGTAACCACAAAGTTGAAAAGGAGAGGGTGGGGTGGGGTGCAAGGTAAATATTTTCTGTGTAGCCCATGATTTTGGCAAGCGCAGAGAGCCCGTACAGCTACGGGGGGGTCATGATCGTTTTGAGGCCGTACAGCTAAGGGGGGGTCATGATCGTTTTGATGCCGTACAGCTAAGGGGGGTCATGATCGTTTTGAGGCCGTACAGCTAAGGGGGGTCATGATCGTTTTGAGGCCGTACAGCTAAGGGGGGTCATGATCGTTTTGATGCCGTACAGCTAAGGGGGGTCATGATCGTTTTGATGCCGTACAGCTAAGGGGGTCATGATCGTTTTGAGGCCGTACAGCTAAGGGGGGTCATGATCGTTTTGAGGCCGTACAGCTAAGGGGGGTCATGATCGTTTTGAGCCCGTACAGCTAAGGGGGGTCATGATCGTTTTGAGGCCGTACAGCTAAGGGGGGTCATGATCGTTTTGATGCCGTACAGCTAAGGGGGTCATGATCGTTTTGAGCCCGTACAGCTATATCATTCAACACACAGGTGTCAGAGACATAAAAACCCTGGCATCACATTACCGCCGCTTTTATATTAGATACAATGATTATATGTGGCCTGTGTCTCCTTGCTGCACGTCAACATTGTGTGGTGGGGGTTGTGGTTAATGTGGTGGAGGCTGTGGTTAATGTGATAGGGTGTGTGGTTAATGTGGTAGTGTATGGTGGGGGCTGTGGTTAATGTGGTAGTGTGTGTGGTGGGGGCTGTGGTTAATGTGGTAGGGTGTGTGGTGGGGTCTGTGGTTAATGTGGTAGTGTGTGGTGGGGGCTGTGGTTAATGTGGTAGGGTGTGTGGTGGGGGCTGTGGTTAATGTGGTGGGGGCTGTGGTTAATGTGGTAGTGTGTGTGGTGGGGGCTGGGGTTAATGTGGTAGGATGTGTGGTGGGGGCTGTGGTTAATGTGGTAGGGTGTGTGTGTGGGTTTGTGGTTAATGTGGTAGTGTGTGGTGGGGGTTGTGGTTAATGTGGTAGGGTGTGTGGTGGGGTTTGTGGTTAATGTGGTAGGGTTTGTGGTTAATGTGGTAGTGTGTGGTGGGGGCTGTGGTTAATGTGGTAGGGTGTGTGGTGGGGTTTGTGGTTAATGTGGTAGTGTGTGGTGGGGGCTGGGTTAATGTGGTTTAGGGTGTGTGGTGGGGTTTGTGGTTAATATGGTAGTGTGTGGTGGGGGCTGTGGTTAATGTGGTAGGGTGTGTGGTTAATGTGGTAGTGTGTGTGGTGGGGGCTGTGGTTAATGTGGTAGTGTGTGTGGTGGGGGCTGTGGTTAATGTGGTAGGGTGTGTGGTGCGGGCTGTGGTTAATGTGGTAGGGTGTGTGGTGGGGGCTGGGGTTTAATGTGGTAGGGTGTGTGGTGGGGTTTGTGGTTAATGTGGTAGGGTGTGTGGTGGAGTTTGTGGTTAATGTGGTAGTGTGTGTGGTGGGGGCTGTGGTTAATGTGGTAGGGTGTGTGGTGGGGGCTGTGGTTAATGTGGTAGTGTGTGTGGTGGGGGCTGTGGTTAATGTGGTAGGGTGTGTGGTGGGGGCTGTGGTTAATGTGGTAGTGTGTGTGGTGGGGGCTGTGGTTAATGTAGTGGGGGCTGTGGTTAATGTGGTAGGGTGTGTGTTAGGGGCTGTGGTTAATGTGGTAGTGTGTGTGGTGGGGGCTGTGGTTAATGTGGTAGGGTGTGTGGTGGGGGCTGTGGTTAATGTGGTAGTGTGTGTGGTGGGGGCTGTGGTTAATGTGGTAGAGTGTGTGGTGGGGGCTGTGGTTAATGTGGTAGTGTGTGGTGGGGGCTGTGGTTAATGTGATAGTGTGTGGTAATTTAAATACAAATGTATTTGAGTACTGCCCAGCTCTGACTGTGGTAACCCGGATGTCACACTAGCCCTGTGTCCCGGGGTACCACAGCTAGGCTCAATTAAGGGCTGATGCCACGGAGATGAGTACCGAGGACACGCGTATGCCCCATTTACCTTTTACCTCATATAATCCAATCCCCTACAAGTATTCAAGTACTAGACAGACAGACGCTAGAGAGAGAGAGAGGGAAAGAGAGAGAGAGACAGACACAAAAAAAAAAAAGGGAAGGGGAAATAGACAGACAGAGAGCCCGACAGACAGACAGACAGGACAGCAGAAAAAGGGATCGGGGAGGAGACGGGAAGGACAGAGAGAAAAGTCACAACTCGGCTCGTGTCGCCCTTCCACAGCCCCCAAAGATGGCCGACCCAAAACAAAGGAGTGGACAATTTACAGAGAGCTCGGGGACCCCCGTGGGTTTAGGAGTGTGTCTGTGGACTAGAATTTCACCGGCCCCGGGTTTGGGGTTTGGGGGCGCGCGCCCCCTGTCGGCTCGTTAAACCTTAGGTTTAGGTTTCCCGTCCACTGGTTCCCGGCCCTGCCGTCCTTTCGGGGGCCTTGGCCGCCCCATGCCTGGGTCTTTGCCTGGGTATGGGGGGCGAATGAATTTAGCCCCGGAATCCCTGCTTCCCCAACAAGCGCGGCCCGCCCTCCCCCCCGGGGAACCCCCGGAAAGCCCCCGCTCCACTCAGGAACCAGAAAGCAGCCCAAGGGCAGAGCACAGCCCCGGGCCCAGCAGAGCTCCCCAGGACCATTGCAGCTCCCCCAGGATCCACTGCAGCTGCCCCTGGAGCCGCACACCCCCCGGGGACACACAAATAAGGTTACTTTCCTGCTCCGGGCCTGTAATGGCCCCCGGTTTTTCACCCCGGCCGGGTCTTCATGAATTCATACCAGCCCGTTGGGATGTACATCTTTGAGGGGAGCCCCCTCCCTAGGAAAGGGGGATCACCCTTGGTGGGGCGTTTGGGGGAGAGTGTCATCCCAAGGTGCCCACCCTAAAAACGTCACCTTACCCTAGGGGACTGGCAGGTATTTGCCGCCGTGGAAGGGCGGTGCCCTGGCGCAGTATGGGAAGGTGGGTCCCCTTCGGGAAAATTAAAGGATTTAGGAATCCGCAGTACCTGAGGGCCCTGGACGGCGGGTAATCGAGGAGGCTCGGGGGCCCCCCCCAAAGCCGGGCCCGCTCCACCAGGGTAGGGGATCCGTCTAAGGTGAAGGCCCCTTACCATAAGGGGTGTGCTGGGCCGTGGTGTTCGGCCCAAAACCCCTACCTGTCCGATCCCCCGTTGCCCTGCCGTCAAAAGGTCGGCCACTCCATCAAACCTGCCGATTTTCCGTGCGCTGGGCCGTGCAGGGGCCCCCCCACCGAGCCAAGGGGGGGAAATTTGCCTTGACAGGCCCTTCCGCTTTTTTTCGGGTTGGGGGGGCATCAGGCCCCCAGGTTGCCCACCCCCCTTTCAACCGGGGGGCCCAACCTGACGGCAGGCTGGTCCGGGAAAGGGACCCCTTTCCCTGACATCAAAAGTCGCCCGGGGCTCCTCCCACCCCCAAAAATTCCGGCATCTCCTCCATCACGACCTCCCACTATGCCACCCCCTAGGCTGCATCGCCCCCCAGGGCCCGCCACCCCGATGTCGCTTATTCCTCTGTTCCCACGGGGAACAGGTACACTGATTAAGGCCCTAACGGAGGTGATGCCCCTCCCGGGACCCTTTCCCCCCTTCTTCCCCCTTTTCCCTCGGGGCCCCGTTCCCCGAAAACCCAGACGCTATGACGTCGCCCCCAGCCGGCTGCCCCCATGGCGCCTGCTGGGGGTTATATTCTCCTGTTCCCCGGGGGGACCCCCCCACTTCCGACAGAGGGGGAAAGCCCACCACCCCCCCGTCCTTTTCCTCCTCGGGACGATGCCGTGCCTGCCTCCTCTGCCCCCGTGCTGCTTTCGGCCCCCAACGCCTTCCTGGGCCCCCCCCCGCCCAACACGCCCAATTGCGACCCCCTCCGCATCCTTTCCGTCCCCGAAAAGACACAACGTCATCCGCAGTTTTTCCCCCTTCTCAGGGAAGCTTACCGCCTTTACCACCAGGGCTCGTAGTCCCTGCCTACTACCCAGTTTTTGGCCCCGCACTCTCCTCGTCCTCAACGTTTTCCCCCAGTGCTGGGCCTCCCCTTTCCCTGTGGAATGCCCGTTCCCTGTCAGGAAGACCCCGGTCAAGCCCTATTTGGGGGAAAAACTTTACCCGGGGGGGGTTGTTGAGACGTGGCTCTCCCCCCCCCCCTCCCCTCAACCAAACCCGGCTACAACATCACCGGAAGGACAGACCCAGGGGCGTGGAGGTGGCGTCCCCTTGCAATTCACGACCCCCTTGACCATTCCCCCTTCCCCCCCACGTGGGCCGGCCACCTCAAAAAAAAAAAAATGGTCCGCAGCCCGGGGTTGCTACGCAACAGGGGGGGTTTATCCGTGCGGTTGCTATAACCTGATGGTGCCAAAAACCCCGGGAAGACTCATATTTCCCCCCTTTCCTCCGCCTGTTGTCACAGGGTGACTTAAATGCCCTCACGGGTGGGAAAACCTGACCTCCCTCCCCACCTCACCAACACCTCCGGGAGGGCGTTTTCAGCTACCCTTGACTCCCCTCGCCTGTCCCTTCTTTCACCCCCGGTCTGCCTACCCGTTCCCATCCCCCCGGGTCCACTTCTGTATTGGACCTTTTCCTTGGGGCCCCCAGCCTTCGTGCCTGACCGTCCCCACGGGCCCCCTTGCATGGGGAGGGGACCCCCTTCCCCCCCTCGCCTCCTTCCCTGCCGTCATGCCGGGCCTCCCCCCGGTTGCTGCCCGCTGGAAACTCACGCCTTCCGGTGGCCCCTCTTCGAGGCGGCACTCCACGACCCACCGGATCTTCCCCCTTTCCCCCGGGAGGAAGCCGCGCCTCCCTTTCCACATTCCGGAGGAGCGGGAAAGGCTCCCTTCCATCTCTCGACCGTCGCGCCCTTCCCCGTCCGGGCAAATCTTGGGGGGAACGACGACGGCCCAGGCAGCAAGGCCCGTGGGGAGGGCAGGAAAACCTATGGGCGAAGGCCACATACAGTTTGGGGGCCCTCAATATCATAGACTCGATCCATTTGGCCAGGCCCCTCCTCCTTGCCCAGGGGAAAGGTGTGGGGCTCCCACTGCGCTTCCCTCTCCCCATCCTCCTCCACAAACGTACGTGGGATTTTTCCACCCCATGGAGGGGAAAAAAAAAAAACAACGTTTCCATCCCCCTGAAGGATGGTGCCAACCCCCTCCTAGAGACCCGCAAAAGGCTGCATTGCTTGCCGCACACTCCCAGGACAAGATGGCCCCCCCCGGTGTCCTCTCGCTCACCCCTTCCCACAATGGGCGATAAATACTGCTGTTCCTCCCCTGGCACCCCGGCATCACCAGTCCTTTCACGACTGATGAGATGGCCCGGGGGCCTTGTCCCCCTTAAGCCCGGGGAAAACTGGGGGCCCGGGGATAATGTGCCGTAGAGTTCCTGCCACATGACACCCCCCTTTGAAGCCACGGCATTTCCCCCCTCTTAACACCAGTGGCCCCGGGGGTCTTTCCCGTAGGGAAAATCCTCCACCTGTACCTATACCCAAACCCGGGAAGGACCCCCACACTCCCGTCCACTACCGCCCATCGTTTCCCCTCTCCTGCGGGGGTAAACCCGGGAGCGACGGTGGCCACCGCCTACCCTGGGGGCTGGGGGGAGGCCATCCCCTGAGAGAGGGCAGTGGGCTTCAGGCCCCCGAGGAGCACCTAGTGTCCTGGGCAGCTGGAGTATCACATTGCGACACTTCCCGGGGGTAGGGAGGTCATGACCCCCCTTTTTGTAGATTAGGGGAGCATTTGACTTGCGTCCACAAAGGGCATCCTCCGTAAGTTGGCTTCCATGGGAATACGGGACCCACCCTGCCTGGCTCCGGTCATTTGTCGGGCCGGTTTTTTTTCAGGTTTGGGTTGTGCCCCACCTCTCCTTTCCCGTCCAATGCAAGAGGAGTGCCGCGGGGTTTCCACCCTCCCCCCTTTTGCTTTCAATGTTCCTCTCAGACCCCCACTTCCTCCCCACTCTCCCCTTTTCTTTCTATGCAGACGACTTTACCACATAGCAGACCCAAACTAGGCCCAGGCCCAGCATGTTGCAGGAGGCAGCTGTTTACACTAACTGACTGGGTGGGGGACAGGGTTCTAAATTTAAATGCCCCAAAAGCCCCCCTTAGTGCTTCACCTAAAGCCTGTCCGCTCTCCCCCCACTGTCACCCTTAGGGCCCCCGGGGCCTTACACAAGGTCCCACCCCCTTCCCTCGGTATGGGGCTGGAGGGCCCCCGCCTGCCCTGTCTCACAATTGAGAAACCTCCGTACCACATGCAACGGGCCTCAACATCATGAACGGGGGGGGTGGTGTCCGCGGGGGGGCCCAGTCGTGACTCCTTTTGCATACTACCAGGCGGCCATCAGATCTAAGGGGTCCTATGGCAGCTGCATTTATGGTCAGCGGCCCTTTCCACCCCAGGAACGGACGTCCTGCAAAAGCGGCCCCCGAGAAAACTCCTGGGGGGAATGAGTCCTCACCTGTATGCCCTACACGCAGGAAGCGGTACCCCCCTTGCAGGTAACAGGAGGGAGATCCTATGTAGCCGTACAACATCAGCCCCGCCACCATCCCACCCCCTCGCACTCTCTATGAAAATCCGGTGTGGATCCCCACACTCCAGTCTGGTTCCTGGAGCCCGTCAGCCCCTACTGGTCCGTGCACTGTGCCCCACTCGTGCTGAAACCCGCCACCCCCTCCTACTCAGCCCATCAGCCCAACTCCCCGGTCCCATCCGGTGGACATTTCCCCGTTGGTTTCCCGACTATCCCAGATCTTCCTCCCAAAAAAAATTAGCAGCGCCTGGCAGCCCCTTTATTCCGAACTCGACATTCACTCTACCCCAACCACCCTTTAAAATTTCACTGACGGGTTTACTTCCCCCCCATTTCCTCTACAGGCGCTTTTCCGTCTAGACCCCGCCCCAAATCTGAGGCGTGGCGGCTGCCCCCCGAAAAAGGAAAGTTTGACGGGAGAACTCTTTCCCCTTCCCAGGCTGGGCTTACCCCGAACACCACCTACGCCCCAGCCCGAGTTGTGATTACACAGGGGCTCTGTCTCCTCCCTCCATCCCTCCTCCCCGTCGCCCGGTTCCCCCATAGCCATGGTTCACTCCCGCAACGGTACTCCTCTCCCTCACCTCGGGGCTGGAAGATCACCTTTCAGTGGGGGCCTTCCCACGCAATATCCGGGGGAACGAGGGGGCTGATGCTGCTGCAAAGATGGCACTCTCGGAGGTAAACATCACCCCCCTCCCGCTGCCGCTCTCCACCCCAAGCGTTCATTTTAAGTTGCCGCTCCGCCCGGGATAGGTCGCTCGGCGAGCCCTTCGGCACCTCCAGGGTCAAAACCGTACAGACTCCTCCCCGCCCCCCTGGAAAAGACAAAGTCCCCCCGTCTTGGATGTCGCCCCCACCCGCCTGAGGATCGGTCCACAACATCAGAGCACACCGCATCGTCTGCACCCCACGCCCACCCGCATGCCCCTGGGCAGGAAAGTCCCCCAGTCCATTTACCACTTCCCGCGCAGGTCCTGCTTCCCTCCCACCGACAAATTCTCGTGGTCAAAATCATCCCCCCTGAACGTCACCCCCTTTTGGGCTGCCCACCCTGCTGGCCGCCGTGCCGTCCACCCATCACGTCCCCCCCGTATCCGCTCACCTTGCCTTCCTGAGGAAGACTAATCAACTCTCCAGACTGTGATTAATTCACGGGTGACACCAGGCGAATATGTCGATTCCGACATCAACCTTCAACAACAACAACAACAATAGTTACAATTGGGACGATGACGACTGTTTTCATGAAAAACACCACAATACCTAAGAGTGATACATCATACCTCCCCCCCCTTATAGCGCGTAGTTAACCTTGTGTCACTTTATTAAGGGTCTATTTTAGGGTTATGTAAAAGACGTGTTTGGAGCTCAATATTTTAGGGTGTTTTTTGGGGTTTTTGTGGGGAATTTTGGGTTTTTGTGGGATTTTTTGGGGATGTGGAAGGAAATTTTCCGAAATTTACTTTGGGTTATAATGGAGGAGAGTTTCGCGGTCGTTTTCAGGGACACCAATACTTTTCTTGGGTTTCAATAGGTGCTTGTTCAATGGTGCTTTTTTTATTTTGCGCAAACCTAAAAAAAAAAAAAAAAAAAAAAAAAATATATTTTAGGTTTTAAATTAGGTTGGTTTTTTAAAACATAAGGTTAGGTTAGGGTTTATTTTTTTTAAAAAAAAAAAAATTTTTTTCCTTCTTTTTTTTCCCGGTTTTTCGCAAAATAAAAATAGCACCATTAGAACAAACACTATTGTAGGCCAAGAAAAAATAGTTGGGTCTCTGAAAACGACCGTGAAAACCCCTTTCCCTTTTTTACCGCCGTTTTTTGCGGGAATCTACCAAACCCGTGGATTTTTGGCATCCTGACTGTAGATAAAAAACTATGTCGCACCTGCACTAACGTCGCAGCCGCCCTACATATATTTCGAATGATAGCCCCACTACGCTTTCTGTCCCCTGAAGATGATACACAGTAGTTTACTCAGGGGTTATAAATTACCTGTTTCAGCATTGTTTATGTTTGTAGCTGCAAGTATAGAGGTTAACAATTTTACTACGCGGTTTTTTTTTTTGTGTTCGACAGACAGAAACTGACGGGAGGACGTAAAAAACTAGCTGGCGATCTTAGTTAGCCGTATTAACTTCGCCCCTCGGTTTATATTTTTTTTAATTTGTTTATTTTTTAGCCCTACTTGACACAGATGACAGACTCCCAGATAGCCCCTTCTAACTTTTCCCGAAACATGGATGTAGAAAAAGTAAGTTTAACGCCACCCACGTCTGTACATCGAAAAGAAACGTTGCCCGGCACTTTAGTGTTTTCTACGGTAGTGTGTGCCCCGCATGCTTTTTGGGGGTTTTTACTTTATTGCCCTTACGGTAAATATGCAGGATGACCCCCCGTCCTCGTCCATTATAACCTAGTGTTTACTGTGTAAACCTAAAAAAAAAGGGGTTTTTTTCAATTCGTAAAAGTGATGAAAATTTTGGTACATTTTTACACTAGGACGAAATTCCCTACACAATTGGGGTGTGGGGTTTTTGTTTACCCTTAATAGATTTAAGAAAATTTTCTTATGAGCTTTCCCTCGCAAATCACTACTTTCGAGATATAAGAGTTTTTAATAGGAAGAAGGTATTTAAACGCTTGTATCCCTAGTATCCCCAGCGTTCGTGTCCCGGTGGGAAAGCCGACGTGAGTTTTGACAGGGGATGCTTGCAGCCTATGTTGTCTCAAGAAGGGTTTTACTCAGTGCATCGTGAGTCACTTGGATCTTCGGGGACTTCGAGGATTCCCGGAAGGACTTGGTTTGATAAACTGGCTGTATTCTGGGACTGAGAGTGCTGTGAAAATTTTTGGGGGGGAGGTGATCCAGCTTTTTTTTTCCTGTGAAAAAAGGAGTGAGGCAAGGGGCGTCCTTTCCCCCACTTTTCCCCAACGCTTGGGTTGGCTGGGTATTGGGGCAAGGTTGTAATCAAAGTGATTGTGGAGCACCGTCGGCAACACCAAGACACTATCTTGTTTTTTTTTCGATTATGCAGTAATATTTGCTGAGTCGCGGGAGGCCTGGTGTTGGCTCTTGAGGGGGCTTTTCGAGGGAGGCAAAGCCTTTGGGACTTGCGGTCCCTGGCTCAAGGACCAAGGTCCAGGTGTTGGAGACTTTCTAATGAAAAGTACAGTCTGTTCATGCATTTTGGCGAGGACATTGAGATCTTGGAAATTTTACTACCTTGGTAGCGCATCCATAAAAAGACGGGGGCACGTCAAGAAGTCTTATGGCGGGGGAAAATTCATAGCCCCCCGGTGTTTTGGCCGCTCAGGGGGTATTTGGCGTTGTCGGTACCCGTGCCAAAGGACAAAGATCCGGATTTTCAAGTCGCTTGTGATCCCGTCTACTTTGGTTGTGAGACATGGACATAAAAAGTGACTTGAAGAGGGGAATCAAGCCCTTTGGGAAAAAATGTCCGCAGAATCATGGGTATCGCGGGGTGATTACGTGTCAAAACAGCGATTAACTGTGAGACTGAAAACGAGGCCTTTACCTGCAAAAGCCCTCAGCGCCCAAATTGGGCTTATGGGCAGTGGCACGCACCCGAAAAAAACCTTCCATTTGGGTTGTTTTAAAAAACCGGTTAAATTTTTTTTTTTAATTTTTTTTTTTTTTTTTTTTTATTTTTATTTTTTTTTTTTTTTTTTTTTTTTTTTTTTTTAAAATTTGGGGGGGGTTTATTTTTTTTTTAAAATTTTTTTTTTTTTTTTTTTTTTTAAAAAAAATTTTTTAAAAAAAAAAAAAAATTTT
>JACEEZ010020963.1:0-31703 GCA_016584305.1 Chionoecetes opilio
CAATAAATTTAAGGGGGGAAAAGGTGTTTTAGTTTATAATTTTTTTCTTGCTAAAAGGATCTTTTTTTTGCCCACTCTTAGGGGGTGTCTTTCGTGCATATCAACAAAAAACAATGCTATTTTGGGCTGGATGTCTATTTTGGTGAATTACAGTTCTAAAATGATCTACTAATAAGGTAGAGAAACAATATCAATATTATGTTTTTTTTGTAAATCATTTTGGGGTACTTCCCCCTTAAACGGGATTTTTCCTTTAAACCGGGGCTCCCCGGTCGGATTTTCCCGGGAAAAAAAGGTATTTTCCTGATATTATTTAAATATATTTTAATATATTAATTTTAAATATATATATATATAAAATTATTAATTATATATATATATTAATATATATTATTAGGGTGTCCCGATCATAAAGGGAAAAAATAAAACATGTTTTTTCACTGCTCTGTTTTTTATTCACACATGCTAAAAGGTTCCTGTAAATTAGATGAAATTGGGAGAATTTTTAGGGGTCCGAAAAACGAAAAATTTTAAAAACCCTTTAAAAAACAAAGAAAAAAAACTAAAAAAATCCATTTTTTAGAAAGAAACTTAAGGAAACCAAAACAACATTTTTCATTTTTTTCCTTCAGAAAGCTTTTTTAAAGGTCCTCCTTCTTTCCCGCCCCAAAGTTTCCAAGGGGGTGGACTAACTGGAGGAGAACTTCTCCTGGGGGCCAAACTTCGGGACCCCGGGTAGTGCTGGACAGGGCGATGCCCCGTGCGGCATCGAACCCCACCCGGGGGCCCAAAGGGTCCCCTTTTCCCCGACGTCCTTAAAATCGGTCGTCCCCCTTTCCCAAATCCGGGTCCTTTGCCAGGAACCCTCGTCCGTGGGTTTTCTGAAAGAAGGCGGTCTTCAAAAGTGACAAAGGGAGAGGGGGAAGCCCTCGTCATTTTTTTTTCCCCCCAACGCTTGATTTCCTTTTTCGAGGGGGGCTTGCCAATCCCTTGACCATCTGCTTTTCCCCCCCACATCAATCCTTGAGTGAAGAAGGGCCAGTCCCGCTTTTTTCCTGGGGAAAACGTCCAGGGGGCTCGCAGGGTTGTTCTGCGCCTTGGAAACGGTTTGGTAGGGTATTCTGGGATCTAAAGGAAAAGGGCCACTTGTTCAAAGGATTTTCACAGGATGGGTTCCCTCCTTGCTTGCAGTCCCCAGAGCAACAAAAGGGGGGCACTCTTCCACCCCGGGCCTTTCTTCGCCAGTCAGGACCGGGGTTTTCAGCATTGAAGCTTGAGGCAGTAGAGGGCCTTGGGCCTCCACCGGGGATAAAAGCTCCGGGGAGGGGGGAATTTTTTTTGGGTGGCCCTTCACCACCGGGAACAGGGGGGGAAGCGGAAAAAAGTTCTTCTATCCCCTGGGAGGGTTTTCTTCGCATCAGAGCCTCCTTCGGGAAGGCCCAAATGCTCGCCCTTAAATTGCTGGCGTGTCTTGGGTGGCGAAGAACTGTACGATCCTCTGATGTTTCCACCCCTCTCTCGGGAACCACGAAGGGCCCCCCTCACGAAGTCTTTTGAGATTCCAATGTCGGACCAAGGAAAGCCGAGGCTGGCTTCGAAGACACCCTTTGAGGATACCCGGGGACATGATGGCGGCGGGCCAACCAAGCAAGTTGTCTGATTTCTTGTCAATCCGAATGCAACATTTTTGCACCAGGGCCATTGTTCGAAGCCTTTGTGCGAAAAGAAGGGATGATCTTTCCCGACGCCCGTTTTCGCCCCCTCCTTCAAGACCACTCAGCCACGTTTCTCCCAGTCGAACCCGAGTTTCCCGGGGACCCCAAGAAGGAACTCGGGGTATTTCCCCTATGAGGAGGACGGCGATGCGGTCCTCCGTTCGCCAGGAAGGACGGGAGGAGTTTTCCGCCAATGGGGGGGGCCAAAACCCCCAGGTATCCCGGGTTTCCCGCAGTTCCAAAACGATTTCCGGGGGGCTTGCTCTTCCCCGCAATTGGGGTTTCGAGGCCGTGCTTTCGAGACCCCATACTCCCAATGTCCTTTCCAAGAACTTGAGGGTAGCTCCCGAACGTTGACTTGCTTCCCGCACGACAATTTCCTCTGGACCCCAAGTTGAAATGAGGAAAGATCCTTCACGGAATCAGGGACTGGTTGATTTTTTTTTCCTGGTTTCGGGACCACAGCCGGTGTGACGTGCGCACAGGACGGGGCTGTTTGGGCTACTGATTTTGGCGGGGGTTTTCCGCCCTTTCAGTCCCCGGGGAAATTTCGCTTCTTAAATTTTCCCGGAGCCTTTTGAGTCGAGTTTGCGCCCGCCCTTTTCTCCACTTCTTCGCTTCCGGGGGTAAATTCAGCCGGGGTGTTTCCCCCCTCTGTTTTCTCTTAAATCCGTAGGAACCCTTGTCCCGTCCTTCACGTTTGCCTTTGGAAGAGGAGAGTGTGCGAGGCAAGATTTTTTGGAGGTTTTTTGAAATTTTCTCATCCATACGATTTTGGGGGCCTGTCTTTGTTCTTGTTCTTCTTGAGGTTTTTAGCCTTTACCACTTTGACACCTTCGTGCCGGCGTATATTACTGTAGTTGTCGGAATCCTGGCGGGCGCCATAAAGGGGAGAACCTCCCCCCAACCCCCTTTCCTGCTCCCCTGCCTTTTCCCCCCATCTCCCTGGGGGTGGTTAGCGGAGGGGCCTGCCCTTCGAGGTACCCGGGTCCGGTGTTTTCATTAGGAGCCTTGTCGATCAGCCAAGATTACTAGCGGCTTTTTTCCCATTTGAAAACCGGGGGGGGAAAAAAAAAGGGGAAATTTTTAAAAAATCCTAATTTTCAAGTCACGTCACCAAAAATTTTCACTTTGTGGGGACCCCAAAAATATTACTCAATTCGAAAAAAATTTCAACCAATATTTTTACTATAGAGACCGGGATAACAAAAGAGCGTGCAAATTTCAAAATTTTTGCTTTTTGGGACACCCTAATATATAATTAATTTATATAATTATATATATATTATATATTTATATATATATAATATATATAATTTTATATTTTATATATTAAAATACATATAAAATTTAATAAAATATTAATAATATATATATATAATAATATATTATATATATTAATATATATTATATATATATACCGATTTGCCGGCGCAAAGACTCTTTTTTCCCTTTAAAAAGGGAATGCAAATTCCCCAAATGCTTTTGCGGCCTATTGGGAAATGAGAGGGGGCAGAAAATGCAAAACGCCGGTTTTATTACTAAAGGGGCGGAGTCTGTGTTGAGCAGTGTTCAGGCACAATTTTAACTGTTTTAAAAAGTAATTCATAATTTATAAGAAAAGGTTGGGTTTAAGAAAAAAATAAAGGGGGGCAAAAAGATAGCGATTGTTGCTCCCCAAGTCGATGTAGATTCAGGTCAGAGTAAACTCCCACCCCCCGCTGGCTCCCATTGTAAAACGTCGATATCTCAGGTCTGCCGCTCCCCTGGGATACTTACTCGGCACGCCCTCCGCGCACCCCCCATGGGCTTACCGCTCAGACTCCTCCCCCGCACCCAGGAAAAGAAAAACATCCCCTTATTAGATGTCGCCTTACCCGCATTCGACTGCCCCACAGTTCACAAAGGGGAAGGAAGATAGAAGGAGGCAGAAAATGATGAGGAAACTTCGCGGGAAAATGAGTTTGTTAAAAAGGGAAAGGAAACAAAGAGCGTGTTAAGTTTTTTGAAGGAGTGTGAGCGGTGGAGGGAGGTTAGTATCTTGGGGAGTCTGTCATACATAAAAGGATGGAAAAAAGCGTCGTGGCTTTTTTGTTTTTTGACAGGGTCTTTGTACAAGGCGGAAAAGAGGTGCGCGCCGGGTTGGTTCTTGGCCTGTGGTGACGGAAATACCGGTGATTTTTCAGTTGTGTCAGGGGAAAAGGCAGGTAGGTCAGGCCCCCGGCCTCAATCTTGGTCCCGACAGGGGGGGGGCCCTTTAAAGCCGTGCAGTGGTATGGCGGTGTGTTTTAAACGCGCTACAGTGGAAGAAGGGGGATGGGCTCAAGGCCTTTGTCCCACCTTGACCCCTAACCCTCCCCCTGTACCCTACGGAAAAGGAAAAACTGTATGAAAGATGCTAGTAAAAAGCTGCAAGGTACCGTGGGGAAAAATCTTCCACACGGTACACCAAGACCAAGACCCACACGGTGCCACACCGTCCGCCTCAAGGCCGAATCACACAATACCTCTGGTGCCCGGCATGTCTCATTAAAAACCCTTTTAAATTTTTTACTTTAAAAAAATAGACATGTTTCCTAAAAAGGGGCGCCGCCTTCACGGCTCAATACATCACCGTTTTTGTCAGTAAGTTTCTGGGGAAGAATATTTAACGTAAAGAGACTTGCCGTGCTGTAAAGTAGTTTTTTTCAAAGGGTTTTTTGACCAAAACGTGCTTTTGAGTTTAACTATCTTCTTATCCCCCAGAAGTGCTATTAATGAAAATTTTTCAACCATAGCCTCTGAGGACCTGCTGCTTTGGGGTGGCGGACTGCGAAAAAACGGAACCGTGCGAATATGTGAATGCAAGGACGGTGACGGAACCCGGGGTGATTTCAAAAGGGGAACCACTTTACCTGTACCTTCCTGAAGAAGACTAAAACAACCCTCACACTGTTAGATTCATAGGGGTAAACCAGGGCAATATTGTCGATCCCCCCCGGTGCCCCTTTAACAATTACAACAATAAAAAAAGAGTGGTTACCTTCAGTGTTCCTAATATCTTCGGAATTTTTTATTGGGGCCCCGTTTTGAGGGCCAAAAATTAGTCCCCCTGAATAGTTTTGATGTGTTTTTAATTTTAAACTGGTCTCGTTTTTGCGGAAATCAATGTTTGTTTTATGTAGTTTGGTGGGGGGGGGGGCAACCCCCCCTCCGGTCCGCCCCGCAAACTTGCACGCTTCCACGCCCTATTTTTGGGTAATTTTTTGTTTTTTTCTTATACACTGTTACAAACCCAAAACCCCCCCTCTAACCTAAACCTAACTCTAACCCCAATCGATTTAACCTAATTTAAAAATTTTTGGTGAAAATAAAAGGGAGATTTTCGGGGGAAGGGTAAGCCCTTTTATTCAATTTTCGCCCTGGGAAATGGGGTCAAAATATCAGAATGAAAAAAGCACACGATATGTAGGTAAGGCCCCCAAAATTTTGAAAACGCACACCGAAAATAATACCAAAATTTTATACTGAAAATTTTTTCCCCAAAATCTAAAAAAATAGCGAAAAACAAAAAAAGGCATACCTAAACCCCTTAAAACTAAGCTATATGTCATAGGTAATTATTAGAAAATCAATTCGTGGGGGCATCCTGTATATTGATTTTTACCGTTTTTGGGTTTCCCTGTCATTTCCCTTTTCTTTTGAACACTACCCTCCCGAGTTTCGCGATCCCGAGTTTTGCGCGAGTCCTAAATTTTTATCATCCCGACTTTCGCGCATTAATCCCGAGTTTCGCTTTTTTTTTTGGGGGTGTGTGTGTGTGGTGTGTGTGCCTACAGCGCCCTTTGGCGTGACCTCCAGGGGTGGGAGGAGGCCCCGGAGTTAACTTTAGGGCTGTTGGTTTTGGGCCCCCGCCCGTGGGGGCCCCAGCAGAATTTTTTAAATGACGCCCGTGATTAGAGGGTCAGCCGCCCCCTGTGTCCCCCCGATGCACCGCAATCGAAAGGGAGAGCTAAAGGGCACATTGGGTTCTTAGGGGCCCCCAAAGTGCAGAGAAAGATTTTAAGTGATTTTTCAGCCTTACAAAGGGTCGAACTCGGGTCATGAGAACGCCACTCGGGGGGCTTCTTCTTTCTTGTGACCTTTCTGCTTAGTACATTTTGTAGGCTCTGTCAAATCGTGCTCGGCTTGACCATACTTTACGCTACCCCTCTGTACCCCCTCCCCTAAAGAGTACGGGCACGTTTCCTTCCTTCCCTGCTTAGTTAGTATAAAAATAGGCTTAGTATAGTGTATTAGTTTTGCTTGTTTTTTTCCATTGTTTTGGTTTTTCTCTACAGAAAAAGCCGGTGTCGCATAAGAAGGAACACCCGAAATAATAGCACCTTACCTACTTTTACCACAAAAACCCTTATAAGTGATTAACCAGAGTGTGTGGGACTGTGTTTTGGGGGTACGGGGAGACGGAGAGAGAGAGGGAAAGGGATTGTGAAGGTTATTGCGTTTAAAACTGTCAACAACCCCTTCAGCTGACAAGAATGTTCAGGCTCACCACCAGACCAAAAAAGCATCCGTGGGTGACTCCCAAACCAAACTCAATCTCAAGCTCCTCTCCCCCCCTTTTACGTAGTGTTGGGGCCCAACCACCCCCCCGGGGGGGGTCACAAACCCAGGGAACCCCATACCAATGCTGGGGGACAGGGGGTTGGGGGATTTTTTAGGATATTTTTTTTTTGGGGAAAAAAATGAGTCTTATAAGCTTAAAATACGGGAGGTACACAAACCCTCAAATTTAAATTTCCCGGGGCCCCCTCCCCCCCCGGGGTCATGCCTAAGGCGCGTAGGCACACACCAAACCCCAAAAAAAAAAAAAAAAAAAAGGGCAAAGCATTTTTACAGGTTTTTAATACCCCAGTTCGCGACCGCGATTTCGCGCTATGCCTCCGGAAAAAAAGCAAACGCGAAACTCGGGGGGGTAGTGTAGTATGATTTTTTATTCACATTCACGCCATGAATATGTATTTAGGTACATGCCTAATCTTGTTTCCCCCACAAATCCTTTTTTAATAACTTTTGCTAAATTTACAAAAAAAAATAAAAATTTCCTAAAAACAACCCCCAAATTTTTTTTTTTCTCAATTTTAATGGGTTTTCGTTTTACGGGGTGGTTTTAATGCCCGGTTTAAATTTTTTGGTTTTTATCAAACCCACGGAAAAATTTTTAGCCCAACATTCCCTTTAAAACCCCCCCGATTTTTTTCCATTTTCCCCCCGGGAATCAAAAATTTTACTCATTGGGCTTTTTTTTACTCAGAAAAAGAACTTTCAATGGCGTTGTTTTTGGGGGGAAGGGATCTTTTTTTAAACCTTAAATTGGCAAAATGGCCAAATTTCAATTTTTTGGGCGCCCGCCTTAAACAACGCTTCCTTTAAGAATTTTCGGAACAGAGCGCCCTTGAGATATTTTTTTCCCATAAGGGGGGGTTGGCAAAAGGGCCCCCTTTTAAAAAAAAAATTAAATTTTTTATTTAAAAAAAATAAATATAAAATTTATTTAAAAATTTATAAATTTAATTCCGTTTGGTGCGTATAAGCCCCAAACCAACTTAAATGCCCAAAATGAGGGTGTTTTTAAAAGGGATAAAAGGAAAATTTTTCCCTTTTTTAGGGAGGTCCCTAGTTTCGCGTTTGGGGCTGGTGGTTCACTCGGGCCCCGCCCAAAAAAATTGGGCCCCCGCTGTCCCCCGGCAAACCCCCGTGAATACCACAGGCACCAACCCTAGGGACATCCCCCACCCCCGGGGGAATTCCCAGCCCCTGACGGAATTCCCCAACATTTGGGGGGGCCCAAGGTCACCGCACCCCATGAAAAAGGAAAAAGCCCCTCGGCAAAATTCCCGCCCCCCGGGGGGGGCAAATAAAGCCCCCGCCCCCCCCAATTACCCCAAGGGACGAACATCCCAAAAAGGCCCGGGGCGGCCCCAAAAAGGTCAAGCATCCCCCGGGACGGGGGGGGGGGGGGGGGGGGGGGGGGGGGGGGGCCCCCCCCCCCCCCCCCCCCCCCCCCCCCCCCCCCCCAGGTCACCAGCACCCCGTGACGGGCCCCCCAGGACTCCCAGGACTCAGTGTGCTCACCAAGGCATAAATTTAAAGACCACCATATGTGCTGTTTGTACCTAACCTTGTATAAGCTGAGTGGTTTACCTTGGAGGGTAGTCTTATACGGCGAGTATAGCCCAAAAACCTACGTTTTTACTAGAAATTTTGGGGGTCGTCTTATACGCAGCCATATATGGTATATAAATATATACATGTATATATATATATATATATATATATATATATATAATATATATTATATATTATATATATATATATATATATATATATATATATATAATATATATATATAATCACTTAACCCTCGTTTTCCCAGACCTCCATTTCCCGGATATCGGATTTGCCGGTCAAAATCTGAGGTCCGGGGATATGTCAGAGTCCCAGACAAATGCCTGGTCCAGTCCGTAAATCGACAAAGTTGTCCGGCGGTCCGAGCATCTCCTGTCACCCCTGGTCAGTGTCCGCGCCTCCCGCCAGGTGGCAGCATGCTCAGCGGTCGTATTGTTTACATTTGGGCACACGACACTCACGGTTCACCTGCACCGCCTCTGTCAGTCCCCTGACCCCCACTGCCCCTGGTACAGGAACGTCTCTGAGATTATTGAACAATTTCTGCTGCAGTGTCCATGCTTCCACTCCCACCGTGAAGTGGTACGCTCTCAACTCCTCACCCTGAACGTCACCACCTGTGACCTGCCCACACTGCTGGCGGCGGCTGGCGTCCACCCCTCCCAGCAACATGCTGTCATCCGCCTCACCTGTGCCTTCCTGAGGAAGACAGGTCAAATACAGCGCCTGTGATAGCATCATAGGACATCACCAGGGCTCATAGTGTTCCCCAAGGGATCCTCGCAGCCCTAAAAACAACAACAAAGTGACGTAAAAGTCCGCGGCGGGGTAGTTGATATTGGCGGTTGCCGGACAGTAAATACTACAGAGTAGGATAAACGGCCGGGGGTGGGTAATGGCCTCGGACTGTTGCAATTTCCGGACGTTTGCGGTTCCCGGACCAGTGCTCCCCCCTAATAGTCCGAGAAAACGAGGGTTGTGTGAATATACCGTATTTGCCGGCGCATAAGACGCAGTTTTTTCCCTTCAAAAGGAATGCAAAGTTCACCCTGCGTCTAATGCGGCCATATTGGCGAATGAGAGGTCGAGCAGAGAATGCAGAACAGACACGGTGGTGTATTACTAAGGGGGTCTGGAGTGATTTGTGTTGAGCAGTATTCCACTGAGCACAAATTTGTAACTGTGTTATCAACAGTAATGCATAATACTAAGAAAAGGTTGGAGTTTAAGAGAAAACAAGAGCTGGGGCAACATGATAGCGATTGTTGTTGCCAAGATGGCCGTATCAGATGTAAACATCATCCACCCCCCGCTGCTGCTCTTCATTGTAAAACGTCTGATATCTCAGGTCTGCCGCTTCACCTGGGATACTTCACTCGGCGACGCCCTCCGTGCACCCACCATGGGTCATTACTGCTCAGACTCCTCACCGCACCCATGGAAAAGACAAACATCCCGCATATTATATGTCGCCTTATCCCGCATTCGACTCGGGCCACACAAGTTGACACAACAGTTGGAAGGAGATGATAGAAGGGAGGCAGAAAATGGTGATGGAATTTTCACTGGACTGAGTATTGTTGATAAATTGAATAGTGAAACAAAGAGCGTGTTAAAGTTTTATTTGAAGGAGTGTGAGCCATGAGAGGGAGGTGTAGTATCTTGGGGAGTCCGTCTATACACACAAGGATGGAGAAAGGGTGTCGTGGCTTTGTAGTTTATTTGACAGCGAGTCATTGTACAACGTCGGGACTAGAGGTGTGCAGCGTGTGTGTCTCTGTGTTTCCTGTGGCTGACTGAACTACCTGGCTGGTGCTGCAGTTATTTCGGCGAGGACAAGGCAGGTCAGCGTCAGGTCACCCTCTAATCCTGGTCCCAGACAGGGGGGTGGCCTAAGCCGATGCAGGTGTGTATGTGCGTGTTGTGTTAGTGCCACCACAGTGGTAAGCAAGGTGGGATAGGAGACAGCATAGCAGTGTCTTCAAAACAAGGCGGCGGACAGCGCAATTACCGGTCTACTCGCAAACTTGCGCCGCCTACTTTCCAAAAAAAAAAAAAAAGGTCCTTGCCTCCATCAAGGTGGAAGATTGCCTAGTTATATTGTCAGGATTGCCATATTAATCTCCGACTACAGAGAATTTTTCGTGCGCGATGGTATTTTTCACGTTGTAAACAAACCCTCTGGGTAGTGTGGCATGTGCAGAGCACACGGATTGACACACCGCAAGTATTTGAGCTTCAAGGGGATTCTCCCTGTCGTCAACGATCAAGAGGTTTCACTTGAAGTCCGCCTTCTGATTGGATCAAAGTTTCAAACAGTCACATGATTATATCTTTCCAAAGCCAAGGCAGCATGGCTTCGCCATCGTCAACCGGGGGCCCGCCTCCAGCAAAAAGACAGGAAAAGTTCTCCACCTCCTACTTTCTTCATTCCAATTCCTACTTTAAAAGAAAATGAAAACACTGACATAGGCCTTTGTACCACCTCGACCCCTCAATCCTCACCCCTGTACCTCTACGGATAAGGAAACTGTATGAAAGAGTGCTAGTAAAAAGGCCGCAACGGTACCTGTAGACGGGACGAAAGTCTTCCGCACAGTACACCAAGACCAAGACCCATCACGGCGCCACACTGTCCGCCTCAAGGCCGATTCACACCATACCATCATGGTGACACGGCACCGTCTCATCACATCTGTTAGAATTTCTTACATTCAAACAAATAGATGTGTTACACTAAACGGTGCGCCACCGTCACGGCTCCAATACATCACCGTCCTGTCACGTAACGGTTTCTGGGGAAGAATATTTTAATGTAATGAGACTGTGCCGTGCTGATAATTTTCGTTTTCTCAAGGCTTTATGTACCCAAAACAGTGTCTTTTGGAGTTCAACTCCTCTTCATCCAACAGAAGTGCTATTAATGCAAATTTTTTCAACCATAGCCTTTGAGGCACCATGTCTGCTTAGAGGGTGAGCAGGAACTGCCGAAAATTATGGAACCGTGACGAAGAGTGTGAATACAAGGCACGGCTGACGGAACGCTGCCGTGATTTCAGAGTGTGAACCAGCCTTCACCTGTACATTCCTGAAGAAGACTAATCAACCCTCGCGAGTGTGATAGATTCAAAGGTGTAAACCAGGGCAAATATCGTAGATCCCGACAATGGTGCCCTTCAACAATTACAACAATAACAACAAGGTAGAGATGGTTAACTTACAGTGTTACCTAAATATCTTCGTAATTTTTTTTTATTGGGCAACCACCAATTTCGAGGCCGAAACTTAGTCCTCCTGAATAGTTTTGATGTGTTTTAAATTAATCTGGCTCTCATTTTTGTCGGAAATCTATTTGTTTACATGTGTGTGTGGGGGGGGAGGGCAACCTGCCCCTCCAGGTCCGCCCCGCAAACATTGCTACGCTTAACACTACCATATTATTGGTAATTTTCGTTTTTTCTCTATATCATCTGTTACTAAACCAAATCCCACCTCTAACCTAACCTAATCTGATTTAACCTAACTTAACTTTCTGGCTGATATAACGGTAGATTTTCGGTACTACGTGTAATGCCATTATTTTTCAATTGCGCCATGGGAAATGGGGCTCAAATTTCTCAGAATGAAGAAAGCTACACGATGATGTAGGTAAGAGTCCTAGAACTTTTGAAAGCCCACTACCAAAATAATACGAATATCTATACTGCAAATTTTCCACAAAGTCTAAACACATAGCAGAAAAGCAACAAAGGAATACCTACAACATTAAATCTAAGCTATATGTCATAGGTAGCAAAATATTAGAATATCAATTCGTGGGGGCATCCTGCAATATATAATGACCGATTTTGGTTACCGTCATTCCCTGTACATTTGATCTAGTATAATTTTTCATTCACAATCACTGCACTGTGAATATTGTATTTAGGTACATGCTCATAATCATTTGCTTTCCCCCACAAAACCTTTTTTTTTTAATAACTTGATAAATTTACGATTTTTTTTCCCCTCAAAAACACCAATATTTTTTTTCTCAAAACCTTCTTGTAAAATAGGGGTGCGTCTTATGCGGAGGTGCGTCTTTATTTCGCCGCCCAAAAACGGTATATATATTAAAACACAAACCTTGTTTTCCCCGGACTAATAGGGGGAGCACTGGTCCGGGAACTGCAAAAGTCCGGGAATCGCAAAAGTAAAAAAAAAAAAAAAAAAAAAAAAAAAAGTCCGATGCCATTACCCACCCCCGGACGTTTATCCTACTCTAGTATTTAATGTCCGGCAACCGCCAATATCAACTACCCCGCCGCGGACCTTTATGTCTGCTGAGCATGCTGCCACCTGGCGGGAGGCAGCAGAAAGTATTCAATAGTCTCAAGAGACGTTCCTGCACCAGGGGCAGTAGGGGTCAGGGGACTAACGGAGGCTGGCAGGTGAACCGTGAGTGTTTTTTGCGCCCAAAAGTAAACAATTTCGACCGGCTGAGGCATGCTGCCACCTGGGGGGAGGCAGCAGAAAGTGTTCAATAGTCTCAGAGATGTTCTTGCACCAGGGGCAGTGGGAGTCAGGGGACTGACGGAGGCAGTGCAGGTGAACCGTGAATGTCGTGTGCCCAAATGTAAACAATACGACTGCTGAGCATGCTGCCACCTGGCAGGAGGCGCGGACACTGACCAGGGGTGACAGAAGATGCTCAGACCGCCGAACAACTTTGTCAATTTACGATTTGTCAGAGAGACTGACATATCCCCGGACCTCGGATTTTGTCCGGCAAATCCGATATCCGGGAAATGGATGTTCGGGAAATCGAGGTTTGTATATATATACAGGTTGACCATCACTAATCCAGCAATCAATATTCCGGTTCCATCAGTTTTCCGGCATGAATTTCGGAGCGCAGTTTCAAATTTCCCGGGTTGGAGCGCCACTGTTTTCGGGAGTCTTCTTCTTTCTTCTTCTTCTTCTTCTTCTTGCTGAGCAGGAGGGGATGGACTTGTGTACAGATACACCTACTGATAGGTGTGGGAGTACTACGTGACTCCTAAAAACCCCCTCCCCCTGTTCCAACCCCCCCTGAAGGGGCTAGCGCACACTCAAAACACGCTGATGCGAAGGTTTTCCACAACTTATGGCAAAAAAACAAGTGTTGATAGCCATGCTGATAAGCAATCTTCAAGCCCCCTCGTCGGGGCTATCAGAAAACCTAGAAGTGGTAAATTTTTCTGCAAAAGTGGGCATCTTTGTGGGACATGGGGTCTCTACTACCCCCGCGGGGCTCGAGAAACCCCCAAATTTCCCCCCCCCGTGTACATAACAAAATAAACATCTGAAAAGAAATAAAAAGTATTTTTACCATTTTTCTACAAAAAACCAAAAAGATTTTGGGGCTTTCAAATAGCGCAGCGTCTAAAAGCCTAGGCTTCTACTGCATCATTTTCACGCACGAAAAAACCCCCTTAAATCCCCAAAGGAATATTGTGGATTACGTGAAAATGGAAGACGTCCTTCTCATCCGATTTGGACCCGAAAATTTTTTTTTTTTACAGAGAAATGATAGGGCAGGGAAGGTGTCTCTGCCCAAAGGTTTTATAACCGTCCACAAAACCCCCTCCACGGGTGGGGCTTTAGTGGTGGTTGTGGCCTTTACATCGTGGGGATTCCCCAAAACTTCATCCCGCTGCAATCCCCTTGCAGGCTGGCGGTCGTATCCTCTGCACAAGACCTACCTGTCTGCTCAATATATTTACCTCCAAATAAAAGACATACCTCCCCAAATCTTGAGGATCTTATCCCCCACTTCCCCGCCCATTTTTTCTCCTTTGGGGAGACATGAGGGGCGGCTTTTTTCTGGGGGAGTTTCCCACCAGAAATCTTTTCGGTGATTCTCTCGTACTTTTAGATGCAACAATTTAAAATATTTTAAAACACGGGGAACCAACAAATTTCCATTCGCAGAGGGAACATTGCGCTATTGACCTATCACTCTGCTCCAAGGTCCCCCTCGATTTCTCATGGGAGGGGGCCGATTCTCTTGGGGGGGGGGAAGTGACAATTATCCCATACTACTTAAAGCGTGTCCTCCCCCCCTTCCCAGGGCCCCCAAAAATGGTGCCCTCTCTCGTCAGACTGGGGGGGTTTTTCAAAGGTTTGGTTTTTTTTTACACATTAGATGATTTTCCAACAATAATGGGCCCGTAATTTTTTTGTGTCTCGAATCCTTTTTGCAGCCTCGCTGAGCCCCCCGCACATCTGGTCTTTCTCTCCCGACCGTCCTGGGGGACTCAGCGTACGGCAGCGGGAGTCACCCCCGCCGTGCTGGACGCAATACATTTCGCGGCCAATTTTCAGTGCCCAAAAAATTCTTTTCACGGGTTAAGAGCTGTACCGACGGGTTTTTAAAGAGCCCTCGTCCTCCTTGGAGGGCTTATAAAGTCGATTGTGCATCTACCCCGGGTGTCCAAGGTTTGGCAAAGATGGGGAAAAATGAAGGGGGTTTATCCCATCCCCCCTCCAGTTCTATCGATTAATGGAGACCCTGTGAGCCCCTTGACTGTACCAGAGAATTTGTTTCCCCATTTTGTGTAAATGGCGCAGCAGACCTTGCGTCCCCAAATGCTGGGCAGACTGCGACAAGAACAAAGGCATAGATTTTTCCCCAAGGTGGGGAATCTTAAAATTTTTTCTTTTTAACCTCGGAGCTATGTCAAGCCATAAAGGTTTGCGCTGCCCCCCCCCCAAGGCCAAATGATGTACCATATCCCGATCTCTGTCATCTAAGAGATGAGGCTCTAGATTTCTTTTTTGAGCACTATAATGGGGATCTGGTTTTGGAGGAACCTTCCCAATAGCTGGGGTGTGGCGGGGGGATCCCGATCCCTAAGCCGGGGAAGGGGACCCTCATCCCCGAAAATTTCCCGGCCCTACCCCAAACATCATGTGTTGTAAGTTATTCAAAAAAAAAGGGAAAATAGTCGACTGTATGGTTTTTGGAAGGGAAAACTTTTTTTCCCGTTCTCATGTGGATTCCGTAAGCATCATCTACAGGGAAAGCGCTTTTTTCCCCTAGAGTCTCCATATGCGGGGCATTCCCTCTCAAAACACCATGTAAACCATCTTTTTCGCCCTAAAAAAAGGCTTACGACACGGGTTGGGACAGGTATATTGCCCAAACTCTGTATAGTTCGGGGTAAGGTCTTTGCCTGTGTTCCTCCGAGTTTCCTAGCCACCCCGGGTTTTGAGTTCGAGTTTGGCAGCATACTGTCTTCTGAAAACCCGCTTCCGGTGGGATCCCCAAAGGGAGCGTCTTGAGTGTACTCTGTTTGCTGTGGCCATCAATGGTATTTTTGATGTACTGCCGAGGGGATTGTTAGACATTATACGGGATGATTTTTTCAATCCTTTTGCGCTTCCAGGATGTCGTTTCAGAGAGAAAGACTTTAACTTGCTATTTATAAGTTTGTGAATGGAGACGAAAACGGGCTTCAGGTTTTTTCCAAGAAAACTTTAGCGGTTCATTTTTTTTTTTTTTCAGAAAAAGGGGATTCATCCGACCCCAAAACCTGTATCTTTACGGGGGATTTCCAGTAGGGGGAAAAGACCCCCCGGTTTTTTTGGCTCATTTTTGACAATAGACTGCTTGGGTACCTCCCTTCGTGCTCCAAGACTGCTGTCTCCGGACCATGGATTACTGAAAAATCCTCCGCCCCCGCTGGGGGGGTGATCGCGCTACACCCTCTTCTTCACCGCCACTTATCCTTTCGAAGCTTGAAAAATGGTGTGAAGTGTCTCCTCTGCCACACCCACTCGACTGCGGAGCTGGATTTTTCTCATGCGGTGTCCGTTGCAAGGGGCGTCAGGTCATTCCCTCCCAAGTCTTGGTGATGTGGTGTCCTCCCACTGGATCTTCAACCCCAGTCCCCCCGTTAAGATGTTGGGATCGCCTCCAACGCCTCCCTGATCAAAAAGCTTGCCGTGCTGTGTCTTGTGATTAGGATCGCAAAATTTACCAGGGCGAAGAAACTTGCCAAAACCCCTTGGTTTCCGATTGACAGCTATTATGGAGACGCTATCCTTCCCTGCTTTAGGACTGCCCGCATAGGGGCCCACACATCGGTCCATGGCTTCTCCCCGAAGTGTCCTTTTGAAAAGCCCTTCGTTCTCAAAAAGGGGTTTTTCCTCCTCAGGGTGAGGTGCCAGTTTTTTTGACCACTTTTTCCACTCAGAGTTCGGTCCCTGTCTTTCTATGGGTTCCAAATCAGACAAGGAGTTGGTTACGGTTCGTATTCCCATGTTTAACAAGGCTCAGCCTTTTCCCAAAGGTTTTTATCTTTTTTTTTTAAAAAGGCTGAAATAAGTGCTATTTTTTATGCTCCATGATTATTTTTACCCCTTCCCGGGTGTTTTTTTTTTTACAATTTTTAGTGTTCTTGTAGTGCTCTTCAAAAAATATCAATTTTAACTCTCCCCATCCCCCCTGTCAAGCCATCCTGGAAAGGCTTACTGCTCAAAAGGCGAGGGGCCCGGACGGGCAGCTTTTTTTGGGTACGGCACATGTAGGTGTTTCCGGTAATGAGGAAGCTGATCCTTGGCAAAAGTCGCTAGAAGACCCTCTTCACCCTTTTGCAGTGCCGGCTACGGACCTGCGCTCGGCAAACCTAGATCAGTTCAAACATTGGAGGACTTTGGTTACTATAGGGCAAAAAAACTGCGCACCATCCGCCAAAGTACGGGGACTGGAGCTTTCTGCGCTCTCCCCCGGGGAGGGAGATGCCTTGGCACATTGCGTATTGGTACACTCTAATACCCTGGGTTCCCTGGAGGGGGGCCCCCTCCTTACTGTATGATTTTTTGGTCCCCTTACTGTGCGGGACTTGCTGGTCGAGTGCCCCGTCTTGGGCCTACGTGTGCAATTTTTGCCCGGTGTCGCGGGTCGGGCGGTCTTACCGTCTCTCCCTGGTTTTGGGGGAAAAGGTTTTCTCTCCCCGGGCACAAATCCTACATTTTTGGAAGGCTGGGGCCCTTTTCAAAAAGTTTTGATGTTTTTTTAAAATTAAATTTTTATTGTTTTTAATGTACTCCTATTCTTTTATGTATTTCGTTATTTTAAATATTTTTATTCTATCCTAAAATTTGTTTTTTAGTTTTACTTTACATGTACCTTCTGTAGGCAGGCGTCAATAACCCCGCAGTTGCGGCGCCTTAAAACTAAAATCAATCAATCAATCTTCTTCTTCTTCTTCTTCTTCTTCTTCTTCTTCTTCTTCTTCTTCTTCTTCTTCTTCTTCTTCTTCTTCTTCTTCTTCTTGTGACCTTTTCTGCTTAGTATCGCTTTGTAGGTCGTCTGTCAAGCTCGTGCTCGAGCTTGACACATATCTTCCTTCTTTGCCACTCTGTAGCCCTTCTTTCCCTGCCAATGGAAGGCGCCTGTTCCCTGGCACCGTTTGTTTTGATGGCGCTGTACCCAGAATCAGCTGTATGTTCACCTTCTGACAGGAAATCAACGTTGCAGTGGTACAGGTGGAAACAGAAACCAGAGGGGGTGACCTGGCATGTAGGAGACTGGGGGAGTAAGTTACTCTATAAAGCAAGAACAGGCACCTTGGAAGTCAACGGAAGGAACAGGAAACTGGAGAACCAGAATGTAGCTGCAGGGTAGGAAAGAAAGAAACTTTAGAACATGTCATTGTGGAATGCAACAAATATAGGAGTCAGAGGGAAAGGCTTATAGCGTCAATAGAAACAGTCCTAGGCAGAGAGGAGTGGGACAGGAGACTAGAGCAGAAAGACGGGGCCCTGTGTACGGGGCTCTATATACAGCATATATAGAGTCAGGGGACAAAACATCAATAATCCGGAAATTTCGAAAATCCGGCAGTTCTAAGGTCCCGTGGTTGCCGGATTAGTGATGGGCAACCTGTATATACTGTATATTTCGATATTTAGTCTAAAAATATATCTCCATAACTAGGGATAGACTTGTACAATCAATCAATCATTGGGGGCATACGCCCAGGGGGCGCGTCGCCTCGCCCACCCTACGATGCCACTCCCGGGGGTCACCTCACGCGATTCTCCATGCAGGCTCCCTTCCCATACCAAGCAGCTCTCGACAGGAAACATCAACTTGCCCCAGCCACGAGCCTTGTGGGCGCCCCCTTGGCCTCCTTCAGTGGGCGGCGGCGGCCTAGGGTGTGTCAATTTTTTTTCAACTTTCACATTAAATATATGAGGGGTGCTAGAAAGTTGCAGCATAATATAGAAATTCTAAAGATATTTTTGTAAATTTAATACAACTTACTTTTGCTTGGTAAAAATCTATGTGAAAATCGGTTTTTTTTATACTTTTTTTGTGAAATTAAATAGCAATTATTATTTTAATCATTTTATGTAACGTAATGCTGTAACGTGATTTTGGCTGCTCTGGTTGCAAAAACGAGGTTCACATTAATTGTACATGCCCTAGAGAGATGAAGATCCCTGTGATGGAACTTGCTTTCATTAAAGGTCAGAGAGACAAGTCTGGTTCTATTGGACCACATCAGATTGGCTTGCCAGATCAACCTGAGCACAAGAGTCAAAAAGCAGAAGCGGCAAGAAGACAAAAGAAGAAGGCTTGCTGAATACAAGCAGACAAGTAAGCAGGCCAATGTTTCAATGACATCAAACGAAATAGATTTCTCTGATGATGGAAATGAAGAACAAATAACTGATGCTCAGGATAGAGAGGATGGAAGTCATGAAATTATAAAATACCAAGCAGGTCTTCAGCTTCCAAAAAACCAGAGTACAACACATTGGAAATACCTAATGTTGCTATACATAGCATCAGATATGGTGTTGATCTGCGTGCCACAGCTGCCATCACCACTGCTGCCTTTATGGATGCTGGCCTGATCACTGAAGAAGACAAGAGACTTGTAGTTGATCACAATAAAGTCAAGAGGGCCCAAGAAAAAGTTTTGAGATCCCTGGATCAGGAATTTGATGATCTTTGTAAGAAGGGTGAAATTGAATGCATCTTCTTTGACGGCTGTCAAGATACAACTAAAGTTATGCTGAAATCAGATCACTCAGATTGTCAGTTCCCCAGCATCATCAAAGAAGAGCATGTTTATGTGTGCAGTGAGCCAGGTGGAAGATATCTCTACCACTTCACTCCTGCTCAACGAGTAAAAAAAACCTGCTGAAATTATTGCTGATAATCTTGTAGATTTCATGAAGAAGAAGGGCATTGATAAAAACTTGCAAGCCATTGGAGGGGATTCTACAATTGTTAGCACTGGCTGGGAAGGTGGTTCCGTGCATTGGGTAGAGGTCAAGCTTTGCCGTAAACTGAACTGGCTGGTTTGTGCCCTCCACGCTAACGAGTTACCCCTCCAACACTTGATCACATCACTGGATGGGAAGACCTTATCTAACAAGTGGACAGGTAACATTGGTAAGATGTTAGACACTGCAACAGAACTTGAAATTAATCCATCATTTACTAAACTCTCATTTGGAGAGCCTCTTACTTCACTGAGTGACGACATCGTGAAGGATCTTTCTACTGATCAAGCGTACGGATATAGGATCACACCTATAAGGACAGGAGAATTTCCCACAAATCTGGCCCTTCTTGAAATTGGTCCAGTGAGCTAATCAAGGTGGTTGACAACAGCAAACAGGCTTTGTCATATAGGGGCTTCAAAACATGGCCTTAAAGGCAGAACCCTCAACAACTTAAAGCTGTTAGTGGAATACATTGTTGGTGTGTACTACCCCTGTTGGTTTAACAAAAAAGTAAAACATTCTTGGGTGAAAGGCCCACGCCACATCTTGCTTCAGCTGTGGCTACTTAGGCTACAAAAGAAGGCTGTATTGGATGCTAGTTTGCCAACCATCAAGCGATCAGCATGGTATGCATTCAGCGAAATGATAATTCAGACACTCTTGTGCTCAGACAATAGTGAGGAGAGGTTAGCTGGAGTCGAATAGATTGTTAGCATAAGGGGAGGAGATGATGACACACTTGGAGATCTTTCTGTACGTCCCGGAAAGACACCTTCCATCAACCCCAGTGTTTCTTCCTTGTTGGAGCTAATAGACTGGTCTGACGTGGTATTTGAACCTCCTTTGACATGTAAACTGACAAAGGCTGAAGTAAAATAGTTTATTGTCAAACCTATGCACGGTCCACCCTTCACCTCCGGCCCTGATCACGCATGACCAGTCTGAATAACAAGAGCATTGCAGTATTGATATGCCTTCACCCACTTCAAACCTACTATCCACGGATAAGTATCTTAGTTAGTTCTAACTAGGGTATTTTGTTTTTTTAGTTTATTTATTTTTTTTTTTTTTTTTATTTTTTAGGGTTTTTGAAGGTAATATCTCAATTAATTAAATGTTTGTGACATAAAATTTCCACGAGGGCCATACATTTATTTTACCTCCATTTTTTTTATCTAAACATCCACACAGAACGAAATAAACAATGTATCACATGTGTCATTCAGCTTGTAATGCCAGGTATAGACACCTGCATATTAGTGTTTCTAATCATTATTTCTTATCGAGTTTCTCCCCATTTATTGTCTGATATTCTTATTCCCCTTTCCGCCCTTTTGTCTCCCGTCCCCGTCTGCAGTACCAGCGTGGTTTAGTTTATTTATTTTTCTTTCCCAAGCTCAGTCCGCATAGGGTACAAGCAAAATTGGTCCTTACTGAGCCTCGTGGGCCTGAATTAGATAGAAACATTGGAACTCTTAAAACTAGCCAATTACCTTATTTTGTTTCCCTAGTGTACAACGTAATAACACGAACATCTACTATAAATTGTACCCAAAGGTTGAATAGAGTAAAGTTTCATAGGATATAAGTTGTTTCCCCATTTATAAATTAAAGGATCATAGGATATAATAGGTGATATTATGGCCGCGAGAATATAAATGGCAACTTTCCCCTTAAATTCCTGAAAACGCAGAATGTTCTAGACGGATGTCTTGTAGATTATCTAATGATAAATTATAACTCTTAAATTCACCCTTATACTTGTTAGTATCATCACTTAAGCGAACCTTATTGGTAAGATTGGTTTTCCCTAAGTAGTAAGTAGCGTTGTTGAAGACACTTCTCCCTACCCACGTGAATTCACCCCTATAAAAAGTCGGGATAGGCGGAGCCAAAACTGATTGAGCCCGCATCTCTTGTCTCGTGTACAGCCTGTCGATTGCCGGAGAGAGGAGAAAATGGAGCGGAAAGCAAGGAGTTATCGTCTCTTCTCCCGCGAGAACCACCCTTCCTCAGTTTAGTCATCCTCCCCCCCCCCATCCCATTTTGGAATGAGATCATTCATATTAGGGTAGGAAATGTTGATAGGATGGAAGTAACAGTAAAGGAAATCTGGCTGGTCTCAAGAACCCTCAGATGATGTGCCGACGGGGAAATGTCTCGATCGGAAGGTTACTCGTCCATATCATATATGTCTCGGGCCACGAGTAGAAATTGAGTAACACGTTGTGTTTATGATGAATATTTGGTGTTAAGGAACCTTCACGCACTATAACGGAAAGACCGGTGCATAAGTGCAGTGTAATATGTTTTCTTTGTCTGTTTAATACATCAATTTTTTTATAACCAAAATAATTTGCTGCACTTATTATCCTCCATAATCCATGAGCTTAGTCAAAAACAAAATAAGAGACAGGAATACAAACCCCGTACAGAACACGAGCCCAATATTTTAGAACTCCACGTCTAAAAGATCCTAATGTTAACTTACATATCTTGGCAAGAAACCTAACATGTCACGTTGCCTCATTATAAGATTTTGTGTATCTTTTTATCATGGAGGTGGTTTCCCCTAGACCATAAACAAGGGGTGGTAGCAGCATTAACTTATTATAACACGATAAACATATCAAATTAAATAAACCACAGTTTCAACCAACACAAGTTTATCACTACAGTTGGTCGTGACAAAAATCTATTCATGTGAAATTTCGTAAATACTTAAATACAGGAGAACCTCGTTTATCCGGCACCCTCGGGGGGGGAGCGCATGCCGGATAACTCATTTTGCCGTTGTTTTGAGAGTTACTCTTATGGAATCGCCCAGAATCCCAATAAATACTGTGGTTTCTGGAGGTTGTTGTTGTTGTTTTAGGGCTGCGAGGATCCCTTGGGGAACACTATGAGCCCTGGTGATGTCCTATGATGCTATCACAGGCACGGTAGTTGACCTGTCTTCCTCAGGAAGGCACAGGTGAGGCGGATGACGGCGTGTTGCCGAGAGGGGGGAACGCCAGCCGCCGCCAGCAGGGTGGGCAGGTCAAAGGTGGTGACGTTCAGGGCGAGGAGTTGAGAATGTAGCACTAAACGGTGTGAGTGGAAGCGCGGACACTGCAGCAGAAAGTGTTCAATAGTCTCCGGAAAATTCATGCACCAAGGGCAGTGGGGTCAGGGGACAGACGGAGGCGATGCAGGTGAGCTCTGAGTGTCGTGTGCCCCAGGCGGAGGCGGGTGAGAGTGACATCCAGGACGCGGGACTTTTTCCGTATCCACGGCTGGGGGGAAGAATCACTGCGGTATTGGCCCATGGAGGTGATGCGGAGGGCATCGCCGAGTGTGTTATTCCAGGTGGAGCGGCAGACCCGGGAGATGAGGCGTGTGGCTGTGGAGAGCGGCAGAGGGAAGGGTGTCGTATTTACATCTGTCAAGGCCATCCTGACAGCAGAATCAGCCACCTCATTGCCTGGGATACCAGCGTGGGAAGGAACCCACTGGAAGGCGATCTCCCACCCCTCGTTGGTAAGGTGAAGGGCCCTCTGGATGGTGTGGACGAGGGACGTAGAGGATTGTGGATGGCGGGAGAGGAGGAGATGGAGTGAGGAGAGGGAGTCTGTGTAGAGGGAGTCTGTGTAGACCACAGCCTTGCCCAACTAAATTTCTGCCGATTTTCTCAGTTTTTGAAATAATTATACCTAATTAATGCCTGGGTCGATTAGTGCCGTTGTTTTGAGGCAGCCATTGTTTTAAATGCCGGTTAAATGAGGTTCTCCTGTAGATGGATAGATTTCATTAATTGATTTAAATTCTACTGAGTCTGTCAGAGAACCAATGAAAATCCATTCAAGGACCTGATTTGGCCCGCGGGCCACAAATTGAATAGCCGTTATATATCATATAAGAACATTTAATGAAATTTCATCCTACCTTTCTGTAGCCATTTTGTCATTAATGCTTGATAGGCACTATAGAAGTAAAATGTGAGCCCTGAGTAAGGAGCACTCATGGCCAGGGTTGGTGGTAAGCCCTTCCACAGACTCTTCATCCCCTCTTGATTCACCATCTTCATCACAGCATTCACCAATCCAGTATAACGCTGGAGAGGAAAATGATGCTTAAGTAAACTAAAATAATCATGGAGCATTTTGTGGAATTTCATGTAGTAGCTAGTTTCATACATAATGTGAATCAATTTCATATATTACCTTCGGGTGCCCTTGTGCAATAAGTCTTGTTCGCACTGTATCAAAAGGGAAAGATACAATTGTTCCAAATAAACCTGCCAGGGCTCCACATATGCCCTGAGAGACATGCCCTTCACCTGCGCCATGCTCACTTGCTGCTTTGGTCAACAACGAATAACTCCAAAACTGTAAGATAATTTCATATATTGTTCACTATAAAGGAAATACACAGACTTGATTTACAAGCAGTACTTGACAGTACACTCACATATTGAAGTACTTGGTTATATATATATATGAAAGTGGCTTGGCAAGCTGCTATCGAGCATTTGTCGTTTATCCATGCAAACAGAGAACTTGGTTTTCAAAACAATAATAAAGTTATTATGAGGACTACAACTCAACATATCTCCTCACATATAACATACTGTACTTAGGATTTTGGATGCAAGCTCCACTATATTTATATGGTATGAATGAGGGCTGGAGAAAATCCCATTCTTTAAGAATTGAATCACAGTCTTGTGGTCTGATCAGAGCATAGTAAAATTGTCACATGATTTGTGGTCTCTTTGTTATCAGGCTATCATTCCAAGAAGGAGAATTTTCCTAATACACTTTAAAACGTGTATCAGAAGTTCAAAATTGATGCTGACCAGTTAGTAATATAAATTTTAAAAAATTCCTGCTTATTGTTTCCATAATCGACAACTGAATGGCTGAAATTGCAATGTCAGCTGCATTTCTGTGAAAATTGAGCTGGAAGTACTGTACTGTACTAGTACTGTACATGACAGTAATGGAATTTACACACAAAGAGTAATGAATATCAGTTATCTGACTTAACACAAACATGCCTTGCATAAACTATTACCTCTGAAAATATTCATGGGTATTATATTTAGATGGTGATATTATCATCTCAATGACTGTGTATCTTTGTACTAAATGGGCTTAAAAGAATAATGTGAACTCTGTGCTGGAAGAGGTCTAGTTTTGACTTGGGGCAAAATATTCATACAAAATATTATATTCATTCATTAAAAATATTATACTACATACAAAGTCCTTATGCAATGGGTGTGAATCTGATGTAGAAAGAAGTCCACTCAAAACATGGATTGAGCTGTTTCGGAAGACGTCCTTGTCCTCTTTGCACTCTTACCAAATATTAGAGTAGTAAAGGTGGGATCACACGACAGCTTTTTTTGAGAATATTTAGTCGGCAATATTCGGCCAAGCCGATTTTGAGCCGATTTCTGGTCACACGGACTTTCACAGAGTTAGCCGAGTTTTAACACCATTTCGGCTTCTCGTTTCAATCGGCGTGGGAGCTGAGCCATATCTGACCAGCTATCAATAACAAACTACCGTAGATAACAGTATAGTCGCCACCTGCACTAATGTCGCCAGGCGCCATATATTACAAATTATAGCATCACTACTGATTTGTATGTGCCACTGAAGATGATACACAGTAGTTTATATCATGACTGTATAATCTACCCTGTTTCAGCGTTGTTTTATGCTTTGTATCTGCAACTATATACGGTTTCAAATTACCCAGCTCGTTTTTTTTTCGGGCGACAACAACGGCGGGAGGACACTCTAAACATAAACACTAGATGGCGACCTTAGTGTAGCCCATTTCATTACCGAAATCGCCACTCGGTTTTATTTTTGTAATTTGTTCATTTATAGCCATAATATGACACATATGAAAACACAAAATGACACACTCTCCAGATAGCCCCTTCTAACTTTCCTGAAATCATGGATGTAGAAATGTAAGTATTAACGCCATGAGACATCTGTAAATAAAAAAGAAACGTTGTCCTGGCGACTTTAGTGTTATCTATGGTACAAAGGCTACACTACCAGTCTCTACTGCTTGTGAGCGTGACCCCCAACTCAAGCTAAAATCAGCAAGACTGAAGATGAACAAAGACCTCGCATTATGTGTAGCAGCGGTAGCCTAAGTTACATGCTGTCAGTCAGGAGCGGTGAAGATGGTCCAGTTCAGTATCCCCTAGAAAGATAGACAGCCAACAAAGAAAATAGGGAAGACCGAAGACCATCACGGACTCACAAAATCCTCCGATGAGTTATAAATCCTGCGAAGTTACCAAAAATGTACAAGACTTCACAATTCGTCTTGGAATCGGTTCTTGCCACTATGTAGTTGTTTATTTCAGCTTTTGTATTTTAAATTAGGGCATGCATTAACACTGAATGTCAAATAATATTCATTGGTGGTGGACCACGTTTTGAATTTAGCCAAAACTCGGGAATTTTAACTCGCGCAGGTTCGTCTTCCCACAAACATGGCAATATTAGCCGAGTTTGAGCCGGGTTTATGTTGCTGGCTGAATATTGCCGGAAAAAGTGCTCGTGTCACCGCGCCTTAAGAGTGCAAAGCGGATGAGATGGAATTACAAAATTGGAAGGGAGACAATTTGTAAAGCAAGTGAGGTAAAGGACATTAGAATAAAAATTATGATGACTTATCACCAGTGAAAAACATCAATAGAATTGGCGGTACTACATACAAACTCCAAACAAACATCAGAACGGCTTTTGTCTATAATTCTACAAGAACGAGGACGTGCTGAAAAAACTGATTGTGGCCATGATACGCCCTACATTAGAGTTCGCCACTAGTTTAGTCTCCACACAAGAGGAAAGAGGTAAAGAAGATCAAAAGAATACAAAGAGCAGCCACAAAGATTGTTCACAGTTTGTCAGACCTGACTTATGAGGAGAAGTTAGAGAAATGGGGCACTTTCTAAAAATCTGAAGCCACCAGATGTCTCTAGCGCTGTCAGTTCTTCCGCACTTTGAGCCTGAATGATCTATCAATTAAGGTAAATTCCCTGTGCTTCTTCAGGGCATATCAGAATTACATTTCAATACAATAATTGAAACAATTCTTAATAAGAATGTAGTTTATAATTTTATTTCTGCACGAGATGATAATACAGTAAAACCTCTCATATTCGGACTAATTGGGCCAAGGAGTGGTCCGAGTAATGCAAGGATCCGAACAATGGGGGGATTATATATATATAGGCTTAAAAAAAATAAAAAAATAAAAAAATCTAGGTAAATATAGAACATTTCTAAGTCATGCAAATATCAATAAACATAAGATAAATCATGTAAATAAATAAATCTACGGTAAAAATACACTACAGTACTGTAAAGGAGTAGTGTACAGTACTGTCAGTCCTACGTCTGGCAGCCACCAGCAGTATCATGATGGCGGAGATTTTCTCCTCCTTCTTGGTGTTGTTTGTAGGGCTGTGAGGACTCCTTGAGGAGCCCTATGATCCCTGGTGATATCCTATGATGCTATCACAGGCGTGGTAGCTGACCTGTCTTCTTCAGGAAGGCACAGGTGAGGCGGATGACAGTGTGTTGTCCTGAGAGGTAGGCAGGGCGCCAGGCGGGCCAGGTCACTCGCCAGCAGGGTGGGCAGGGTTTTACGTCTTATTACTAGTTACTATACATCGTAGTGATTATGGTGAGCTGTTATATATACGTGTCATTATTTAGGTCAGTGTAGTACCGCGTGTCACCTTAAATAAGGGTTATTTATAGGTGTTGAAGTGGCGGGGTAGCCAGTGACGGGGAAACATTCTTGCCGCGGCCACCCCGTAACACTAACGGAAAAAGTGTCCGTGTGACACAACCTTTAAAGGCCGTGTCAAACATCTTGTTGACTCGTGATTGGTCGAGAAGTTTCAGAAACAGTTTGTCATTGGCTGGTGACTGATGACAAGTTTGATGACGTCAATACTCCCCTAAGCCGGTCAGGGCCTTCTTACCCGTTTATTACCTGCCGAGGGAGGCTTGCTAGATACGGTAGTAAGGGTATTATCTATGTGGTGGGAGAGTGGGTGGTAGCTGGAGATACCACCTCCATTGCTGGATCTGGGCCTAAGGGGGGGGGGAAAAAAAGAAGAAAAAAAAAGAAAGGAGGTCCGAATTATGTGTCGGTCCGAATAATGAGGGTCCGAATACGAGGTTTTACTGTACAGTGGTACCTTGGCTTACGAGTTAAATTCGTTTATTGATAGAGCTCGTAACTCAATTTGCTCGTACATCAAATCAATTTTCCCCATTGAAATTAATTGAAATACCATTAATCCGTTCCAGCCCCAAAAAAACACCCCAAATTTTTTTACTGTACCTATATGACTGGACTGCACTCACCCTCCGCCATTTGCATTCACCAGTGTTTACAATCTGTGTATCAGCTGTGGAAACAGCTCTGGGTGGAACTGCCGCTAAACGTACTGCACTCACCCTCCGCCATTTGCATTCGCCAGTGTTTATACTCTGTGTATCTGCTGTTGGAAACAGCTGTGGGTGGAACTGCCCCTAAACGTACTGCACTCACCCTCCGCCATTTGCATTCGCCAGTGTTTATACTGTGTATCAGCTGTTGGAAACAGCTGTGGGTGGAACTGCCACTAAACGTACTGCACTCACCCTCCGCCATTTGCATTCGCCAGTGTTTATACTCTGTATATCAGCTGTTGGAAACAGCTGTGGGTGGAACTGCCGCTAAACATACTGCATTCACCCTCCGCCATTTGCATTCGCCAGTGTTTATACTCTGTGTATCAGCTGTTGGAAACAGCTGTGGGTGGAACTGCCGCTAAACGTACTGCACTCACCCTCCGCCATTTGCATTCGCCTGTGTGAGCACAACACAACAGAGATGCTTCCACGGCGAGGTAACCACGTGAAGTGAACGAGTGAGACGCGGGATGCTGGGCGGATGTTATGGCGTTCGCTGCGCCAATTAGCGGCGGCGTATCTGAAGCTCGCTCGTAACTCGGATTTTGGCTGGCAACTCAAAGCAAAAAATCGACCGAGCGACTGCTCGTAACTCGGAAAACTCGTAAGTTGGGGCACTCGTAAGTCAAAGTACCAGTGTATTGGCAAAACAGAAAATACTTGAAAACTCTCATCTTTATAAATCGTCCTTGCATGAAAACACTGCAAATTCAAGCAGAAACTAACTTCCGGAAATTTCTACTTGCATTGCAGCATTCGCTGAGTACCTGTTTTGGGTGCGTATGTCGCTCCTCTGAGGAAAATTTTATCGAGAAGTAAATTAAGTTTGTGGCATCTGAGTGACAGTCCTGTAACTAAGACAATAGACTTTTATTTATTAAACAAGTGAATGCAACACATGCAACCTGTCGGGGTGATGAAAAAATTATCTACTAACAGCTACTAAACATTAAGTAACTGTTAGTAGATCATCACCCCTGTGGGAATTTATATCTCATACATAGTTTAATTTGAAGTCCTTACCTAATCATCAAACCCATGTTCTATTTCCCGACACATTATCCCAGCTAATCAACTAACAAGGATACTTATCGGTGGATAGTGGGTTGAAATGCGGATCAGGTGGTGATTAATACTGCATGTCCGGTGATCCGATGTGGTCGCGCGTGATCAGAGCCCGTGATTGACAAGAGGCGGAGGGCTGGAGACTTAGTGTTTCGTTATTGCATCAGGTTGGTTTTCACACCCTGTTATCCATGACGCACGGCTATTATCAGTGTGTTGATTCTAACACGTCCTATTGGTTTTACACTTATATGTACAAATCTCTTCTTTATACAACCACGTATATTAGTAAGAGATGTTATTTAGGCGAGGGTCTGGCGTGTACTGATTCTCCGAGTGGCGAGACCCCCGCTACCAATACCTATGACACGTGTAGGTCACAGGTGGCCTAGAATCTAAATGGGCGGCAGCCAATGACCGCGCTCCAAATTAAGGTGCTAATTATTTAAATGCAATGCTTATTAACCACTGGGAATATTAATTTATATTATCCCCAGTACTTATCATTTACTTAAATTATCTTAATATTACCCATTACCATTATAATTATATACATCCCTATACGCACTCCCCTGTGATGAGCGGAAAATACCTCACTCACAAGGGGGGGGGAACAAAACCACCACTCTACCAATTATGAGAGGGTGGTTGATGGATAATTTCCACAGCCCCGACATGCATGGGGCGCCGCCACTTGTTTAGTAAACAAAAGTCTCGACTGTCTTGGTTACAGGACTGTCACTCAGATGCCACAAAATTAAATTACTTCTTGGTTAAATTTCGTCGAAAGAGCGACATACACACCCAAAACAGGTACTCGGCAAATGCTGCAATACAAGTAGAAATTTCCAGAAGCTTATTTCTGCTTGAATTTGCAGTGTTTTTATGCAAGGACGATTTATAAAGATGAGAGTTTTCAAGTATTCTCTGTTTTGCCAATACTTTCGTCTCGTGCAGAAAAAAAATTATAAGCTACATTTTTATGAAGAACTGTTTCAGTTATTGCATTGGTGTAATTTTGATATGCCCCGAAGAAGGAAATTTACAGTAATTGAAAGATCGATCATTCAGGCTCAAAGTGCAGAAGAAGTGACAGCGCTAGAGATATTTGGTGGCGTTAGCTTTGAAAGTACCCCATTGGGTTTGCCATCATTGGAGGAAAGAGGAAAAAGAGGAGACTTGATAACATAATATAAAGCTATGCCAGGATTAAAGAGAATTGACAAAGAAGACATATGTGGACATAGGAGCCACAAGAGGACATGGGAAGAAACTGAAGAAGACAAAATGCTTGAAGGACATTTAGAAGTACAGTTTTCCCTATCACTGTATTGATGTGGAATAACCTCAACAGTGAAACAATAAATCCCAGGAGTATTAATGATTTCAAAGCTAAGATTGACCAATTGCGACATGGGGACGGGACCTTACAAGTGTAACTCATTTCCCATATATCAACGTAGATACAACTAGGTAAATACATGATTGCCATTGTACCTCTTAGAATCAACCTATAGGCCACTGCACTGAATATTAAGATCCCGTTCCAAATGTCCATAAATCTTGATTAGATAGGCAACTTGGGGACAGCTGGGTGCTAGCGACCAATATTTGATGTTATTTTAACCAAAATAAGGCAATCTGAAGTGTTCTTATGTTGAAAATCATGTTTTCACTAATAAAACCAATGGTTTTGATGTACTCATGTCCATACCATGAACACTGGTTTGAAGAAATAGTATTTGAAAGTATGATCTACTCATGTATGGTCCGACAGCTTTAAGGAACTGTTACGTCAAAATGTTTGGGTGAATATATTTCTCCATTGATGCTGAAAGATTATAATCTTTATAGTAACATTTTGACGTAACAGTTCCGGCTGTCGGACCATACATGAGTAGATCATACTTTCAAATTCTATTTCTTCAAACCAGTGTTCATGGTATGGACGTGAGTATATCAAAACCATTGGTTTTATTAGTGAAAACCTGATTTTCAACATAAGAACACTTAACCCTTTAACGTACAAATGACGTCTTTGAGCGTCATCCCGTATGTGTAGGCCATACGTACACATGACGTCTTTGAGCGTCATCCAAAAATAATATTTTAAAATATTTATCAAAAATCTTAAAAAGCGCACGGTTGACGTGAGATTCACTTGACCGTTGGAGCGAATTACAATATATTATATTAAAATATATTTTGTATAATATAATATTGTATAATATTATATTATACAAAATATTTAAATTAAAATTATTAAAAAAAAAAACTTTATGCTATCTTTCACTTCGTTGTATGGCTTTATTTTTGAGCGAATTACAATATATTATACTTCATTGGAAAGGAAATTTATTCAGCTATGTCATGGAATGTAGAAAAATCTTCTATGATGATAAGTTGATTTTTGGCATATTATTTTTTGCCGCAAGGTTATTTTTTTTTTTTTTTTCACTTCTAACTCGAGGTTTTGTAGGTTATTTTCACGCTAGCGTATTTTTTTAACATTGTATGATATAGGAAATGATCTTAGCTTAAAAACGAAACATAATTGAACTCGATACCTTTGATAGTTTAGTTTCTAGACGCGGTGGAAGTACAACTTTTTTCCCGCACGTGACATTTCGGGTGACAATGGGTTTACGCGGGACAACAAAAAGTGAATGACAATGGTGACGTGAAAGGGTTAAGATTGCCTTATTTTGGTTAAAATAACATCAAATATTAGTCGCTAGCACCCAGTTGTCCGCAAGTTGCCTATCTAATCTAGATTTATGAACATTTTGAACGGGATCTTAATATTCAGTGCAGTGGACATATTTGCTTTGAAAAATTTCTTTGAATGTACCAGATATACATTCCAGATTTGAAATACTCAATAATTCTAGGGTTAAATAAATATAGATACAATATATGTAAATGAAACTACTCACTTTATGAAATACTGCTATCATGGACAGTCATTTAAATCTTATTGTGTTGTACCGATCTTAAGATT
>JACEEZ010020963.1:36219-93719 GCA_016584305.1 Chionoecetes opilio
GGGTTGGGGGGATCAGTCCTTTAAAAACCTGTAAAATTTTAATTTTTTAAACAAATTTACTTAGATAAATTCCCTGCACAAACACCTTCCCAATTGCAACCTTCCTCCATTAACTCTACTTCGACTGCGAGTGCATGGGAGGACACAGGGGGCGCATGAGCCTCTAATCACAGGCGTCACATAAGAATTCTACCTGCGCCACCAACGGGCGAGGGCCAACAATCCCAGCCCTCGAGTGAGCCTCCAGGGCCTACCATCCCACCCATGGAGCTCATGCCTACACGCGCTATAGGCATAGGTGTGTTATAAAAAAAAATAAAAAAACTAAAAAAAAAAACGTCTTTGCCATGCCGAGTTATATCAAATTCCGAGTTATACAGTGCCGAGTTATAAGGCTTTTACTGTATTGTCAATCGTTGACAAGCATAACTGGCAAAAAAATGTGCATGGGTGCGTTCATGGTTGGCTCGTCGGAACTCGGAAGACTCGTCGTCTGAGATCGACGGAAAAGGAGCTAATGTGACGGCGCCTTTACACAAGTGTCCGCTAGTCAGAGCGCGTGGTACATATATGACAGTCAGAGCACTTGTTTACAAGCTCAGTTTAAGCTGTTTTCGCCTGTTTTCCGTTGTTTTATAAGCTTATTTAGACTTGTTCAGTGCAGTGAAGTCATTATGGCATCGAAACAGAAGGGAAGTGACAAAATGAAGCGTAGTGAATCTAAGTATTGCAGAGAAATTAGAACTCATTAAGAAGGTGGAGTCTGGTGTTTCTGGTCGCCCGGGTGTGTGTCGAGTATGGTGTAAAGAAACAAACAGTGAGTGATATTCGCAAGGCTAAGGACAAACTCAGAGAAAATGCTGTGAAATTCAATGTTGATGCAAGTAAGGATAGGAAAGGATCATGTCATCATGTGTACATGGGTAACTTGTGTCTTATAATTATGTCTTAACGACAACACTGCTGCTGCCAAGGCTGCGCTGCGCTGCCAGGCGTGGATGAGCGCCTTGTTTGTATTTTATCTATTTACTCATATGTATGAATAATAGCCATTAAAATGCGATTATATGTCTACATTCACGAGAATAATGGATTTCATAACATACCAAGCAGTAATGAGCGAGCCTGCAGACTTTTACTACCTCTCCTAATACACTCCCGTGCAGATTGTGGGGAGGATTGCTATATTAGCACCAGTCACGTGTTACCTCCCCAACAATAGTACACAGTCTGGTTGTGTTTGTGATTATTTCTAAGTTTATCACAAATTTCCTGTGTTAACCTATATTTTACCACCCTTGGGAAAATACCCTCGCTATAACGGACAATCGCTTTAACGGACCACTCCTCACCCCTTAGTTCCGTTATACGAGATTGACAGTCAAACCTCGATCATATACGGACTAAAGGTGGGGAGGAGTAGCCGTTTAAAGCCGATTGTCCGTTATAGCGAGGGTATTTTCCCAAGGTGGTAAACCTATATGAAAAAATAAATAAACTGTGAAACAAATAAGAAATAATCACAAACCAACAGACTGGTAGCTATGTTGGGAAAGGTAAACAGTGACGGGCACTAAATGCTGAATTTGGTCCACTTCTACACGGTGAAATAAATGAGAAATTTAATCTCAAACAACAACCAGACTGTGTACGTAGCTATGTTGCGGAGGTAAACAGTGACTAGCACTAATCAGGGAATTTGGCACACACTCGGACCATGAGTGTTCAGACCTGGTCTAGGAGTAGGTAGTAAGTATCCAGGCTCGCTCATTGACTGCTTGGTATGCTATGAAATTTCATTATTCTAGTGGAATGTAGAACATATCATCACATTTGAATTGCTAAATATTCATACATATGAGTAAAGATATGAAAAATACTTATAAGGCGCTCATCCACGCCTGGCAGCGCGGCTGCGGCAGCAAGCGAGCAGTCAATCATGAAGGCCCATTATAATTCACCCTGAAAATAGATAAAAGGAAGAAAAGTCTCCCGTATTAAAGTGATGGGTTATCCCTAAAATGTTGATGCTTTCTTCCCCCGTCTGGCTAGTCAAGCTCAAGCTCTAGTGAACAGGTAAACAAAATTACGAGCCAGATTCAGCCGTGAATTCTAAAGGTATTGTTTATTTAATCATGACTAATTGCTCATTATTATATAATTATATGGTTGTGAAGTGCAGTTCTATAACACGTGTCACTAATTTAAGGGTCAGTGTAAGCACTGCGTGTCACCTTAGATAAGGTGTGATTAGGTGTTGAGGTGACACGGAGACTTAGCAGCGGCCACGCCCATAACACTAAAATCGTCACTATTTTAAACAAATACACACCTTCTACCACTAAATCACTAGCAACACAGGCTCCTCCTTATATATCTTAATATGTGATACATCAAAACGTCCTTAAAACACAAACATCCATAAAATGAAAAAATAATATAAAAAAAAAAAAAAAAAAAAAAAGTCACGCAAATGGAGTCCGTTACATCGAAGTCCGTTACATTCGAAGCCGTTATCTCGAAGTTTGACTGTATATATATATATCGGTGTCCGCGCCGCCGCTGGCAGCTCACCCTGTGAGTGTAGGCTGTGGCCCCCCCCCCCACCCCACCGAGTTGGGTGGAAAGATCATCCTTGGGACTTGCCAAGGCTGATGGGACAGTTAGTGAGGCTTTTGACCTGCACACGGTACACAGGCCGGGGAGGCAGGAGCTATTGAGCCGCCACCGACGGTTCCCCCGGGATGAAGGCCATGCCCCAAACCAACAGTCGCGTTATGTAGGATTTGCATTGCGGATATGAAGATGACAAAAACAAAATACTAACAAATATAATGTCCCCAAACAGTATTTAAATGTTAGAGAAGAAAAAAAAAAAAAAAAAAAAAAAACAGTGTGGTAAAAGCCACATATTTCTAACTCTGACTGTCTTTCACAATTCTCTTCACCCTACATGTCTCTTTAGCTAGCTATCTTCTCTTCACCCCCTATAGTAAAAAAAAAAAAATATATTATATATATATATCTATATATATATAATAATATATATTTATATATACTAGATATATATATATATATATATAGATATATATATATATATATATATTAGATATATATATATAATATACAGTGGTATTACCTTGGCTTACGAGTTAATTCGTTCATTGATCGATACTCGTAACTCAAGTGCTCGTATATCAAATCAATTTGGTCCCATTGAAATTATTGAAAAACATTTATCATTCCAAGGCCCCCAAAAACACCCAATTTTTTACTGTACCTATATGACTGGACTGCACTCCACCTTCTGCCATTTGCATTCGCCAGTGTTTTCACTCTGTGTATCAGCTATTGGAAAACAGCTGTGGTGGAAACTGTCCGCCTAAAACGTTACTGCACTCACCTCTTGCCATTCCATTTCGCAGTGTTTTAATACTCGGTATCAGCTGTTTGGTAACAGCTGTGGGTGGAACTGCCACTAAACGTACTGCACTCACCCTCCGCCATTGCATTCGCCCAGTGTTTATACTCTCTGTATCAGCTGTTGGGAAACAGCTGTAGGGTGGAACTGCCGCTAAACTTACTGCAATCATCCTCCGCCATTGCATTCGCCAGGTTTATACTCTGTGTATCAGCGTTGGAAAAAGACCTGTTGGGTGGAACTGGCCGCTAAACGTACCTGCACTCCCTCCGCCATTAGCATTCGCCTGTGTGGAGCACAACACAAACAGAGATGGCTTCCACGGCGAGGTAACACATGATAGAGGAACGAGTGAGACGCGGGATGCTGGGCGATGTTGTGGCCGTTCGCTGCGCCAAATTAGCGGAGTGGCATATCTGAAGCTTGCTCGTAACTTGGATTTTGGCTCGCAACTCAAAGCAAAAAATGATTTTCCGAATCGGACTGCTCGTAACTCGGAAACCTCGTAAAGTGGGCACTCGCTAAGTCAAGGTACCAGTGTATATACAGAGACCTCGTTAACCGGCATTTAAAACAACGGCAGCCTCAAAACAACGGCACTTATCGACCCAGGCCTTTTTTTTTTTTTTTTTTTTTTTTTTTCACTGATAAATCTGGAAACTCTCTTCCTGTTTGCTGATGTTTCCCATATTTCCTATGACCTTAAATCTTTTCAAAAAGAGAGAGTACAAGGACACCTACCGAACTAAATTGGCTCACAACCTTTTTATTGTATTCTCTTACTGTCTTCTTTATAGGGACTGGCAAACTAGGCGGGCTTTGTATTACCCCTTTTTGTTGTAAAAAAAAAAAAAAAGGGATTTGGGCGATTCCATAGAGTAACTCTCAAAACAACGGCAAAAATGAGTTATCGGCATTGCGCTCCCCCCCGAGGGTGCCGGGATAAACGAGTGTTCTCATGTAAATACAAGGATCAGCGTCCCGAAGATACGAGCAGTTAGGTTCCACCTGGCATACTCGTTTTAAAGAGAAATCTCGTACTATAGCGAATACATAACTTAATGTAAAATATAGGTTTTTGGTTCCAGGGACCCCATCAAAGACAATTTTTCAAGCTAAAATAAAACTATACCAAACACAACAAAAACACCGCGTTCTATATTACCCACACTGTACTACCTATTCTGTAGAAAAAGCATCTGAAAGAGAAAATAGCACACAAAATAACATAACTGCACAATTAATTAACATTAAAAACATCGTATAAAACCAAGCAAAAAAGACGTTGGTTACTGGTATGGGACGCCGCGTGATACAAAGAGAAGTTAGTGTAGACGGTCTCACAAGGTTGGGAATGGCCACACCTGCTAAATTACCCCTAAAGGTCAGGCAGCCCCATATGCTTATTACCCTTACAAGGTCACGCATTGCTAGGGGTGACCTGCACTGCGGCTCCAAGGGTTGGGGCCGCACACCTGCAATACCCTAAAATGTCAGGCCGCGCCATATGCTTAATTACCCTTCAGGTCATGGGCGCTAAAGGGGGTGACCTGATCTGGGGTCAACCAAAATCACCCTTTGTCCAGCCAGGGAGTGGTAGGGCACGCATTTGTGAACTTGATACTTTTACTCACCCCAGTTTGAATGTCTGATTCATTGGATTTTCGATCTCGTATATTGAAAATAGACCCTTATTTACTCAAGAACGTATCATTGATGTCTCCTATAACGAATGCTCATATAACGGGACCTCCTGTATATATATCTATATATATATATATATATATAATATATATATAATATATATATATAATATATCCGTTATTGCCGGCGCATAACAAATACCTCTGCATAAGACGCACACGTATTTTACATAAATATTTGAGAAAGAAAAAAATATTTACAGTTTTGAGGGACACATTTACTCTTTGTAAATTATTAAAAAGTTATTAAAAAAAAAAAATGTTGTAAGGGAAAACAAATTATTTGAGCATTTACCAAAATACAATATCACCAGTGCAGTGAATCGGCTTTGAATGAAAAAAATATATGTTAAAATGTAAAGAGAATGTGAAGGGTAGACCAAAACCGGTCATCATTTATTGCCAAGATGCTCCACGAATGATATTCGACTATTTTTTTTTTTTTTTTTTTTTTTTTTTTTTTTTTGTTTTTTTTTTTTTTTTTTTATCTACCTATGACATTAGCTTAGATTTAATGTCCGAAGTGATGCCTGTTGATTTTCTGCTATGTGTTTAGACTTGTGGAAAATTGCAGTAAAGAAATGGTATTGTACGTATAGCGTAATTGCATGATGCTGTTGGGGAAGGCATGTCTATGTGTATGTATGGGTGAGCGCGCGGGTGGCAACCTGGAGAGTGGGTGTTCGCGCGTCGATGTGTGCTCTGTGTGATGGGTTGGGGCAATGGTAGCACGTGAGGGGATGGCTGGCACACAAAGCCCAGGGAGTGGTTGGTGGTGAGGCAACCTGGCTGCGGGCGGCAGTGGCTCTACAGACCAGCGGAGAGAGGAGTGAGTTAAGCCTGGGCGGCGTGGGATGTAGCGTTGGGGGTGGCTGCGATGTGTTTGCGGTGTGGTTGCGGGGGTTTGTGTGGAGGTGTATGTGGTATGGTACTGAGGGAAGAAAAACTGTTGATTGTAGGGGCGCAGGGAGCTTTTGCGACCCTCGTCTAAGAGATGGAAATCGACTCTGTAACTGTTGTACTGACTGTGACTGTACGGGTGTGGATGTTCATTAAACTAAGAAATTGCCTGTCATTGTCCTAATTTCGGCCTGGTGTTGACCTCGTCGGGATACTTAAAGCGCCTCACCCTGACACACCGAACGATCCTGTAGAAGTCGCTGCAGAAGAAAGTTGTGCCTACAGTGGTCATTGTTACGTAAAACACCTTTTCATGTACACCTTTCAGCCTGTAACACCGGGTAGGTGTGGTAAGCGTCCAGGAGAGGAGTGGAGAGCGTAACAGTATTATTTTTGGTAGTCGGGTTTCAAATAGTCATAGGATTCCTTAACCGCCATTATCGTGTCTTTTTCATTCTGTGTATTTTGAGCCCCATTTCCCATGGCCGCAAGTCGAATATAAATGGCATGGCAGTTGTGAAAATACGCAAGTTTGCGGGGCGGGCCTGGAGGCGGCAGGGGCTTGGCATTCCCCCCCACCCCACACATATGTAAACAAACATGATTCGACAAAAAACGAGCCAGATTAATCAAAAACACCCCAAAATAATTCAGGAAAAATAAATTTCGAGCCTCAAAAACGCGTGGATAAACAATAACAACAAAGACCAAGATATAACACTGTCAGGTAACCACTCTACCTTTTTGTCATTGCTGAAGTGCACCGATGTCAGGATTGAAGATATTCCCACTGGTTTACATCTGATGAATCTATCACAGTCGCGACGGTGATTAGTATTCCTCAGGAAGGTACAGGCAAGGGCATGATGGTATGGTGTGATTCGGCCCTTGAGGCAGATGGAAGTTGTCGGCACGTTTGATGGGTCTTCTGGTGTGATGTGTGGACGGCTTCTGTCCCATCTACAGGTACCGTTGCAGCCTTTTTTACTAGCACTCTTTCCAGTACAGTTTACAATTTCCTATATCCATAGAGATACAGGTGTGAGGATTGAGGGATCAAAGGTTGTGATAACGGCCATACCCTGTATACCATCCATTTTGAGTGGAGAGCTGCAGTGGACTGCGGGAAGGGGGAGGTGATGTTTACATCTGATGGCCACTTGGCAGCAGAAACAAAGACATTGTTGCCACCTCTAGTTTCTATTAAACTCTACTTTTTCTTGGTATTTTGCATTACTGTTTATTATTTTAGTAACACACAGTTACAAATTTGGTTCAGTGGGCTCTACTGCTTCACACAGATCACTCCAGACCCCTTTAATACAACAGCGGCCATTCCTGCTTCTCGGCCGACCTCTCATTAGTAATATGGCCTAATTAGTATTGCAGGGGGAATCTGCATTCCCTTTCTTGAGAAAAAAAATGCATCTTATGCGCGGCAAATACGGTATATAATACAGTACTCGTCAAAAGTTATGCGGCGCCCGCGCCCCGCCCCCTGCACAACAAAACAATTACATAAGGAAATTTATAGAAAATAATGTATGTAAATCTACCTTTTAATTACTCCTGGTGGTTCTTTTCTCTTCGTCACGGCTTTCTTGGAGATCGTCGGGGGTAGTGAAAAGAGCTAGGTTTCTTAGTGTTCAGGTGAGATGTTTGCCCGGGACTCAGGATGGGCCTTCCCGAGCTTGGGTATGGAGCCGACGTTACCCCCTGCAGGTCCTTATTGACAATGTGCCAGAGTTTTCTCAATGGTTGAGGGTCCGGGCGTTACCTGGCAATCCTTTATGAAGGGTTACCATGCAGTCATCCAAGCCACTGAGTGTACAGATTTGAGTGTGAGAGAAGGAGCACCGTCCTGTTGAAAAACACCTGGCCGTGTGCAAGCCGAAAGACTTCTGGCAAAGTTCAACAAAGCAGCTCCAGGTAAACAGCTTGATTCACTTAAGGTTTTAAGAAGCACAACAAAGCTTGCCTAAACCTCTGCCAGAGAAACAAACCCCACACCATAAGTGAATCTGGGCGTTTTACGTTGCTCTTCACATACCCATGAGTCGAGGGGGTCACTGCCTGGCGACGGTTTACACTCGAGCTCCTCGGTTATATGTCACAGTAATGTTCGCCTTCATCAGACACAAACACTGACAAACCAGTAATCATCAGTCCAAGCATGGATATTTCTTGATGAGAGTGACCCGTGAGCTCTCTGCACGTGTGTAAGAGTGGCCTTCTTCAGTGCTTGGGCTATAGTATAATCCAACTCGTGCAACCGACGAGATACGGTTACGCACAGACACTGCACTAAACACTCAGGGTTGTTTTCCTTCAATAACCCTTACTGTAACGCGAAGGGTACTCTCGAACAAAAACGTTTTAGAACGTTCGCAAACCTTGAGAAATCTTCTGGGCACGACCAGGCGCCGAGTTGCTGTGATGGCGTTTCACGCTGTTTTCCCTCTCTGAAACGGCGCCAAGTACTTCCTCCACTGTTGACTTAGCCACACAACAACAACTAACTCTTTTCTTTCGTTTGTGGCCTGCATTTTCATTTAAAACCAATGATCTGAGCAATGGTTTCTTTGCTTAGTTCCTTGGTAGGTGCCATAATAAAAAATGATAATAACCCGCAATACCACTGATATAGGCAAAAACACAAGCATGGGGTCACGGACTCACGGTATGTGGAGAGCACCGCAAAACTCCCATGATTCATTTATGGTGTGGGGTTGTTTCGCCTGGCAGAGTTTAGCCAAGCGTTGTGCTTCAAAAAAACCTAAATGAATCAAGATGTTTACCTGGAGCTGCTTTGAAACATGTCAGATTCTTTCGAGCCACACGGACAGTGTGTTTCAAAAACCAAGGACGGTGCTCTGCTCACACTGCCAAATCTGTCATCATGGGCTTGTGACTGCATGGTACCCTTTCATAAAGATTCGGCCAGGTAACAGCCTTGGACCTCAACCCAATTGAGAACTCTGGCACATTGGCAAGAAGTGATCTGCAGGGGAAGACGTCAGCTCCATACCCAAGCTCGTGAAGGCCATCCGGGAGTCCTGCGGCAAACATCTCACCTGAAACACCTAAGAAACCTAGGTCGTCACTTACCCCCGACCGTCTCCAAGCTCGTGAAGAAGAGAAAAAGACACCCAAGCAAGTATTAAAAAGGTAATTGTAATACATTATTTTCTATAAATTTCCTTATATATTGTTTGTGTGCGGGGGCGGAGAGCAGGGAGCCGCATACTTTTACAAGTACTGTAATTATATATACAGTAAAAGCCTTTATAACTCGGCACTGTTAACTCCGGAATTTGATATAACTCGGCATGGCAAAGACAAGGTTTTTTAAAAAAAAAAATTTTTACTTTTTTTATCACCTATTTTTCGCCTATAGCAGTGTATCCAGTGAGCTCCATGGGTGGGATGGTAGGCCCTGGTAGGTCACTCGAGGGCTGGGATAGGTTGGCCTCGCCTGATTCCTGTGGTGGGCAGGCAGGATTCTAGAGTGAAGCCTGTGATTAGAGGTCATGCAGCCCCCCCTGTGTCCTCCATACCACTCGCAGTCGATAGGTAGAGTTAATGGACAGGGCCATAGTGCTGCAGTAATTAAGTTGCTCAAGTGATGTAAAATTGGGTTTCCTACAGTACATTACACTCGATACAATATAGTACAGAGTGTTGATTATAAAGTTATTAAAGTGATACAGTGTTTAAAATGCGACTGAGTACCCCACTAACATCTTCTACATGTTACAACAAGGCTCCCCTCTCCTTGGATTACATCCCTGCTGCTACCCGTTCATTGGTAAGTGTGTTTTTATGCTTTACAGTACTGTATTTTTTTTTTTTTTTTTTTTTTTTCCCCCCCCTCATATCAGAGGAGGACATTGCATAAACTCGGGCACATTGAATAACTCGGCAAGGGCCAGAGCCCCTCCTATCGTGCCGAGTATAAGGCTTTTAACTGTTGTATATTATATATATATATATATTATATATATATATATATATAAATATATATATATATATATATTATATAAGGGAGGTCCGTTATACGAGCATTCGGTATTACGAGAATCCGATGATAAGAGATGTGTTTAAATTAGGAGTCTATTTTCACAATATACGAGATCAAAAATCAATGAATACGACATTCAAAAATGGGCGTGCCCCCTCCTGTAAAATTATCAGTTCAAAATGTGGCCCTACCACTTCCCGGGCTGACAAACAGGGGATTTTGGTGACCCCAGTGAGGTCACCCCTAGCAAGCCGTGACCTGAATGTACTTAAGCCATATGGCGGGGCCAGACATTTTTAGGGGTAATAGCAGGTGTCGGCCCAACCTTGGTGACCGCAGTCAGGGCACCACTAGCAAGCTGTGACCTGAAGCGTAATTAAGCATATGGCTGCGGCCTAACCTTTAGGGGTAATTAGTCAGGGTTGCGGCCACAACCTTGGGACCGCTACACTACATTCTCTTGTCGTATCACGCGGCGACCCCTACAGTTACAACGTCTTTTTGCTTGTTATGTCTTGTTTTATGTTTAATTAATGTGCAGTTATGATATTTTGTGTGCTATTTTTCTTCTTTCAGAATGCTTTTTCTACAGAATAAGGTAGTACAGGTGTGGGTAATATAGACGTTGTGTGTTTGTTGTTGTTTGCTACAGTTTATTTTAGCTTGAAAAACCGGGTTTTTTTTCTCTTTTTTTTTTTTTTTTTGATGGGGTCCTGGAAACCAAACATATATTTTACCATAGTTATGTGTTTTAGTTATACGAGATTTCGCTTTACGAGTATTGCAGGTGGAACCTAAACTGCTCGTATCTTCGGGACCTCCTGGATATATATATATATATATAATATATATATAATATATATATATACAGGAGAAACCTCGTTTATCCGGGCACCCTCGGGGGGAGCGCATGCGGATAACTCATTTGCCGTGTTTTGAGAAGTTACTCTTATGGAATCGCCCAAAATCCTTTTTTTTTTTTTTTTTTTTATACTGGCCAAGGGCACAACAAAAATGGGTAACACAAAGGCACCGCTTCGTTGCCAGTCCCTAAAATTGAAGGACAGTAAGAGAATAAATAAAAAAAGAGGGGGTGAGCCAATTTTGTTCGGGAGTGTCTTGGTACTCCTCTCTTGAAAAGATGAAGGTAATAGGAAATTGGAAAAAATATGAAACAGGAAGAGAGTCATAGTTCCAGTGACAGGGAGAAAGGGTTGCCAACCTGCGTACCCGCCAAATTCTGAACTATAAATTTCTGGATTTTCTTCAGTTTTTGAAACAATTATATACCTAATTAATGCCTGGGGTTATCTGCTGAGGGCCCCTTTCACCCCGCACTCTCGTCAGGATGGACAAGCCAGTCATCGTGTGCACGATAGCAGCACGAACACATCTCCTCTCTGTTTTCACAGGAATCTCTCTGACGAGTAAAGCTAAGCCCGTGGTACTCCCTGCTGGAGGCCCGGAGAAAAGAAAGAAAAAAAAAATAGAAAAAAAAAAAAAAAAAAAAAAAAAAAAAAAAATGCTGGGTCGATTAGATGCCGTTGTTTTGAGGCTGCCGTGGTTTTAAATGCCGGTAATGAGGTTCTCCTGTATAGATAATATATATATATCTATATTATATATATATATATATATATCTTATATATATATATATATATTATGTATATATATATACCCCAGTTCCCTCCCCTGAGTTTACACTATCGAGTTTCGCGATCCTCGAGTTTCACGCTGAGGTCCTAAATTTTATCATCCCGACTTTCGCGCTGTGTGTGGCGCCTTAGTACACATTTTTTTTTTCTCTCTTTTTTTTTTCTCTTTTTCTTAACATTTGTGACTATAGCGCCGTTAAAAAAGTGACCTGCCAGGGGTGGGATGCAGGCCACTGGAGGTTCACTTGAGGGCACGTGATGATTCGGCCCTCGCCCCGTGGTGGCCGCAGGCAGGATTTTTATAGTGACATGTGTTTAGAGGCTTATGCCGCCCCATATATCCTCGAGGCACTCGCATCGCAGTAGCGTTAATGGGCAGCGTGTGGGTGTTCTTGGCTACTCAACGGTGCATATAAAGATTTTAGTGGATTACAGCCCTCATCAAGGATCGAACTCGGGTCACGAGACGCCACTCTGAGATGCTAACACTCTGCTACCGCCTCCCCTAAGAGACGTACGGGGACACGTCTTCCTACGTTGGCCAGACAGTTGGCCAGACCAGGTTGCCAGACCTGCCTCTTGAATACCTCAAATAAGTGTGTTTTACGGCTTAAAAGACGCGCCATCTTGGAAGACGCACCCTGATTTTGGAAAGCATTTTAAGAAAAAACAAAGAAAAAAAAAAAAAAGAAAAAAAAAAAAATTCTAGTTTAAAATCTACCAATTTTCTCGGTAGACTTCGTTTCTTCTTGTGACCTTACCGCTTAGTATCGCTTCGTACGTCCCCTCTCCTGCTCTCCCTCTTCCTCTTCTCTTCCTCCTCTCCTCTCCTCTAGTGTTGGCCAAAGCCACCACCACGGGAGGCGGGTCACAAACCCCCGGCTTACACCCGGTACCCATTCATGCTCGGTGACAGGGCTCATTTTTTTTCAAGATACAGCCCATCTATTTCTGCTCCGCCCGGGGATCGAATCCAGGGACTTCTCTCGGTTGTGAGCCGAGCGTGCTACCCCCCCCCTACACTACGAGATACCCAAAGAGTTCACCCATCCAAGACGCTAACGTCTCGCACACCGATGGGAGCGAAGGTCTTTCTGTTGCTCTGTTCCATGTTCTTTGCGTATCGTACAACTTTACCTTGTATGCGATAGTATTAGTAAATAGTTTTGATGAATTCCCCATGGGTGATAATTTCTTAGAATTGAAAAGAGCTTGTGATACGTGGGACAGATGGTGGTAAAGGAGACATCATTAATACTGGTAGCAGACGATAGATGGCGCTGTTAGGGGCCATCCTGTCGACGCCTCAGACGCAGACATACAATATCACAGCGTGAGGACAATAATTCGTTTATTTGAACGTCTTATGGATTTAAAATTACTGTACTTTAATAGGTAACGTATTTTATAGCTTATAAGACGCACTTTTTCTCTAAAAAAATACCATGAAAAACCACCATGCGTCTTCCAAGACTATGTTGTACGAGGTTAGCTTGAGGTAGATATTCAATCAAGCTCTTATATGATATAACACAGTAATTATCTGTTACAAGTATTCAAAAATACCATAAGACATTCAAATCAACTAATCTGTCTTCACGCTGTGATGTTTACTGCGGTCATTGGCAGGAGCCATTCCGCCTCGGCAGAATTGGCGCCAACAGCCATGCAGTATATAAGAACTTGTTTGTTACATTAAGATGAAAGTCTGTATAATTATGTACTTGCAAGCCACACCAAATACTACACGCATTACAGGAAAATTCAAACAATGCGTGGTGAGGCACAGGAGGCAGGCCAAGTAAGATAGGCCATGGGAGGACGTGAGAGGTGTTTACACTCCGTACGACAGAGCCCAAGACTCAGCTGATCGGCATGCTCAGGCAGGCACGCAGCTGCACACCCACACCGCCGTCGGGTTTGTTTTCACACCTGCCGTCCGACCTGCGTGTACATGTTTCAGACCAGCCAACATGACCGATTACTTATACTAATCGCATACAAGCTAGAAAATAAAAATGGCTGATGAGCCAGTGCTGAATGAAGATAATGAATAGGTGAGTGTATTCTTGTGTTGAAAAGACTGCTATCGGACAAAGTTTTGGTGTCTGTTTTATTTTTCTTTCTTAGAAATTCTTCCAAAACATCACGGGTGCATCTTTCAAGATGCAGCGTCTTATAAGCCGTAAAATACGGGTAAGTACTGAGTTTACTGAGTACTGAGGAAGTACTACAACATCCGTTGGAAGATGATGGAGTATTTTTCAGGGTATTTTTGGGAAAAAGTGAGTCTTATAAGCCGTAAATACGGTACACCTCACAATGGAATGGCAAAAGCATTTTTCCAGTGTTTCAATACCCGAGTTTCACGATCCTCGTGTTTAGACGCTATGCCTCGGAAGAAAGCAAGCAGCAAAATTCGGGACGGTATTGTATGTATGTATGTATTATATATATATATATATATATATATAGTATAATATTATATATATATATATATATACTATATATATATAATAATATAGTATATATACTATATATATATATATATATATAATATATATACAACATACATACAATACCGCCCCGAATTTGCGCTTGCTCTTTCTTCGAAACTGCCCCATAGCGCTCTAAACACGAGGATCGTGAAATCGGGGTATTGAAAACACTGAGAAAATGCTTTTAATTCCATTGTGAGGTTTGTGTACCGTATTTAACGGCTTATAAGGACTCACTTTTTCCCCCAAAAAAAATACCCTGAAAAATACTCATTCCATATTACCCAGACGGATGTTGTGTACTTCATCAGTACTCAGTAATCAGTATCTACCGTTATTTTACGGGCTTATAAGACGCTGCATCCGAAACGATGCACCCGATGTTGTGTAAAGAAATTTCTAGAAAGAAAATAAACAGACACCAAAACTGTTGTCCGATAGACAGTCATTTTCACACAAGAATACACTCCACTATTGCATTATCTTCATTCCCCCAGCAATGCTCATCAGCATTTTTTATTTTCTAGCACTTTGTATGCGATAGTATAAGTAAAATCGTCAGGTTGGCTAGTCCTGAACATGTACACGCAGGTCGGACGGCAGGTGTTGGAAAACAAACCGACGGGCGGTGGTGTGCAAGCCGCGTGCCTGCCGTGAGCATGCGATCATCTGAGTCTGGCTCTGTCGTCCGGAGTGTAAACACCTCTCACGGCCTCCATGCCTATCTACGGTTTGCCTGCCTCCTGTGCCTCACACGCATTGTTTGAATTTTCCTGTGATGCGTGTAGTATTTGTGATGGCTGCATGTACATAAGTATACAGACTTTCATTAATGTAACAAAACACAAGTTCCTTATATACGGCATGGCTGTTGGCGCCAATCTGCCGAGGCGGAATGCTCCTGCCAAATACCGCAGTAAACATCACAGGTGAAGACAGATAGTGATTGAATGTTCTTATATGGTATTTGTAAATACTTGTAACAGATAATTACTGAGGTTATATCATATAATGAGGCTGAATTGAATAGCTTTTTTTTTTTTCTTTAAAAACCCCCCCAATGCTAACATCGTACAACATTAGTCTTGGAAAGACGAATGAGGTTTTTCAGGGTATTTTTTATGGAGAAAAAAGTGGTCTTATAAGCTATAAAATTACTTCGCGTACCATACAAGTACAGTATTTTAAATACCATAGACTTCAAATAAACTAATTGGATTCCTCACGCTGTGATATTTATGTGCTGCGTCTGAGGCTCGACAGATGGCACTAACAGCGCCATCTATCGTCTGCTACCAGTATTAACTGATGTATCATTTAACAACCAGCTGTCCCAACACGTATCACAAGCTCTTTTCAATCCTAGAAAGATCACCCATGGGGAATTTCATAAAAACTATTTACTAAAATACCTACGCAATACAAGTAAAAGTTGTACGATACGCCAAAGAACATGGGAAAGAGCACCAGAAAGGACATTCGGCTTCCCAGCGGTGGTCGAGACGTTAGCATCTTGGGAGTGGTGAACTCTATTGGGTACTCCGTAGTGTAGGGGTAGTTACGCTCGGCTCACAACCGAGAAGTCCCGGGATTCGATCCTCCTGTGGGGCGGAGCAGAAAGAGATGGGCTGTATCTTTAAAAAAAATTGAGCCCCTGTCCAACGAGCAGTGAATGGGTAACCGGGTGTAAGCCGGGGGGTTTTGTGACCCGCCCCCGTGGTGTGTGGCTCTTAGGCCAACACTAGAGGAGAGGAGAGGAGGAAGAGGAAGAGGAAGATGAGGAGAGGAGAGGAGGACGTACGAAAGCCGATACTAAGCGGTAGAGGTCACAAGAAGAAGAAGAAGTCTACCGAGAAAATGGTAGATTTTACTAGAATTTTTTTTTTTTTCTTTTTTTTTTTTTTCTTTTTTTTCTAGATTAATCCTTTCCAAAATCAGGGTGCGGTCTTCCAAGATGCAGCGTCCTTTTAAGCCGTAAAAAACACTTATTGAGGTAGTCGAGGCACGGTCTGGCAAACCTGGTCTGGCCAACTGTCTGGACAACGGGTAGGAAGACGGTCCCGTACGTTCCTTAGGGATAGGCGGGTAGCAGAGTGGTTAGCATCTCAGAGTGGAGTTCTCGGTGACACGAGTTCGATCCTTGAGGCGGGCTTGTAAAATCCACTTAAAATCTTTATCTGCACCGCTGAGTAGCCTAAGAACACCCACACGCTGCCATTACTCTATCCTGCGATTGCGAGTGGCATCGTGAGGATATAGGGGGGCGGCATAAGCCTACTAAACACAAGTGTCACTATAAAAATCCTGGCCTGCGCCACCACGGGCGAGGGCCAATAATCACAGCCCTCAAGTGCGAACCTCCAGGGTCCTGCCATCATCCCCACCCTGGAGCGTCCACTGTTTAACGGCGCTATAGGCACAAATGTTAAAAAAAGAGAAAAAAAAAAGAGAGATAAAAAAATGTGTACGAAGCACGCGAAAGTCGGGTGATAAGAAATTTAGGACTCAGCGTGAAACCGAGGATCGCGAAACTCGAATAGTGTGAAAACTGGAGGGGACTGTACTATATATATATACATATATATAATTATATATATATATATATATCTATTATATAATATATATATATATATATATAAATTCATACAGGAGAACCTCATTTAACCGGCATTAAAACAACGGCAGCCTCAAAAACAACGGCACTAATCGAACCAGGCATTTTTTTTTTTTTTTTTTTTTTTTTTTTTTTTTTTGTTTTCTATTTTTTTTTCTTCTTTTCTCGGGCCTCCAGCGGGAGGACCACGGGCTAGCTTGAGGCTCGTCAGCGAGATACTGTGAAAAAGAGAGGAGAGTGTTCGTGTGCTAGCGTGCGACACGAGGACTGGCTTGTCCATCCGGACGAGGAGTGCGGGGTAGAAAGGGCACTCAGCAGGATAACCAGGCATTAATTAGGTATATACTTATTTCAAAAACCTGAGGAAAATCGCAGAAATTTGTTCAAATTTGGCGGGGTACGCAGGGTTGGAACCCTTTCATCCCGTGTCACTGGTAAACTATGGAACTCTCTTCCTAGTTTCTATTTTTCCAATGTCCTATGGGCCTTACATCTTTTCAAGAGAGGAGTAACAAGGACACCTCCCGAACAAATTGGCTCACCCCTCTTTTTATTATCTCTGTACTGTCTCTTTATAGGGACTGGCAACTAAGCGGGCTTTGGGTTACCCATTTTGTTGTGCCCTTGGCCCGTATAAAAACAAAAAAAAAAAAAAAGGATTTGGGCGATTCCATAAGAGTAAACTCATCAAAAACAACGGCAAAATGAGTTATCCGGCATGCGCTCCCCCCCCGAGGGTGCCGGGTTATAAACGAGGTTCTCCTGTATATAATATACTATATATATATATATATATATATATATATATACGGGAGGTCCGAAGATACGAGCAGTTAGGTTCCACCTGGCATACTCGTTATAAGCCGAAATCTAGTCTAACGAAACACATAACTAATGTAAAATATAGGTTGTGGTTCCAGGACCCCATCCAAAAATAAAAAAAAAGAGAAAACAAAAACCCAGGTTTTAAGCATAAAAATAAAACTGTAGCAAACACAAAAAACCACAACAAGTCATATTACCCACAACTGTACTTACCTATTCTGTAGAAAAAAGCATTACTGAAAGAGAAAAATAGCACACAAAAATATCATAACTGCACATTAATTAAACATCAAACAACATGCATAACAAGCAAAAAAAGACGTTTGTAATGTAGGGGTCGCCGCGTGATACAAGAGACGGTAGGCTAGTGTAGCGGTCCCAAGGTTGGGGCCGAAAACCTGACTAATTACCCCTTAAAGGTTAGGCCGCGCCATATGCTTAATTACCCTTCAGTGTCACAGCTTGCTAGGGGTGACCTGACTGCGGTCCCAGGTTGGGGCCCGCAACCTGCCTAATTACCCCTAAATGTCTGGGCCCCGCCATTATGCTTAATTACCCTTTCAAGGTCACGGCTTGCTAGGGTGACCTCACTGGGGTCAACCAAATACCTCCTGTTGTCCAGCCCGGGAGTGGTAGGGCGCACATTTTGAACTGATAATTTTACTCACCCCAGTTGGAATGTCGTATCATTGGATTTTGATCCGATATTGAAAATAGACCCTAAATTTACACATCTCGTATCATCGGATTCTCGTATACCGAATGCTCGTTATAATCGACTCCCTGTATATATATATATATATATATATATATATATATATATATATATAAGATATAGATATCTATATATATATACACACAGTAAAAAGCCTTATAATCGGCACGATAGGGCTCTGGCCCTTGACCGAGTTATTCCAATGTGCCGAGTTATGCAATGTTCCTCCTCTGATATGGGGGGGGAAAAAAAAAAAAAAAAAAAAACAAAAAATATCAAGTACTGTAAAAGCATAAAAACAACACTTACCAATGAACGGGGTCGCAGCTAGGGATGTAATCCAAAGGAGAGGGGGAGCCTTGTTGTAACATGTAGAAGATGTTTAGGGGGACTCAGTCGCATTTTAACACTGGTATCACTTTAATAACTTTATAATCACACTCTGTACTATTATTCGGATCGAGTGTACGACCTGTAAAACCTTCAATTTTACATCACTTGCTGCACTTAAATACGCAACACTATGCACTGTCCATTAACTACTACCTTCGACTGCGAGTGTCGGGAGGACACAGGGGGGCTGCATGAGCCTCTAATCACAGCTTCACTCTAAGAATCCTGCCTGCGCAACCACAGGCGGAGGGCCAACCATCACAGCCCTCGGAGTGAGCACTCCAGGGCCCTACCATCCCACCCATGGAGCTCACTGGATACACTGCTATAGGCGAAAGAAGTAGGTGATAAAAAAGTCAAAATTTTTTTTAAAAAAACCTTGTCTTTGCCATGCCGAGTTTATATTCAAATTCCGATGTTATTACAGTGCGAGTATAAGGATTTTACTGTATATATATATACAGTACTTGTCAAAAGTATGCGGCGCCCTGCTCCCGACCCCCGCACAACAAAAACAATATATAAGGAAATTTATAGAAATAATGTATTACCATCTACCTTGTAATACTGCTTGGGTGGTCTTTTCTCTTTTCACGGCCTTGGGAGGACGTCGGGGTAGTGAAAGACCTAGGTTTTCTTAGGTGTTCAGGTGAGATGTTTGGCCAGGGACTCACGGTAATGGCCTTCCACGAGCTTGGGTATGGAGCTGGACGTCTTTACCCTGCAGATCCTCTGCCAATGTGCCACAGGTTCTCAATTGGGTGAGGTCACAGGCTTGGTTACCTGGCCAATCCTTTATGAAGGGTACCATGCAGTCCATCAAGCCACTGAGTGCAGATTTGGCAGTTATGTGAGAAGGAGCACCGTCTCTGTTGAAACACACTGGCACGTGTGAGGCTCGAAAAGAATCTGACAAATGTTCCACAAAGCAGCTCCAGGTCAAACAGCTTGATTCACTTAAGGTTTTTAGGAAGCACAACAAGCTGCCTAAACCTCTGCAGAGAAACAACCCACACCATAAATGAATCTGGGAGTTTTGCTGTCTCTCCACATACCGTGAGTCGTGACCCTGCCTATGTGTTTTGCATTTCCAGGGGTGATTGCGGTATTATATTTTTATTATGGCACTACCAGTCAAACTAAGCAAAAATGAAACCATTGCTCAGATCAATTTGGTTTGAAAGATGCATGCCACCAACGAAAAGAATAGTTAGTTGCGTTTGTCTGGCTGGCTAAGTCAAACAGCGCAGGAAGTACTTGGCGCGTTTCAGAGAGAAAACACGGTGAAAACGCCATCACAGAAACTTCGGCTTGGTCGTCCAGGCAGATTTCTCAAAGGTTTGCGAAGTTCTAAAACGTTTGTTCGAGAGTACCCTTTCGCGTTACAGTAAGGTATTGACTGGAAAAACAACCTGAGTGTTAGTGCAGTGTCTGTGCGGTACCGTATCTCGTCGATGTGCACGAGTTGGATTATACTAGCCACAAGCCACGGCACAAGAAGCCACTTCTTACACACGTTCAGAGAGCTCACAGGGTCAACCTTCATCAAGAAATATTCATGCTTGGACTGGATGATGACTGGTTGTCAGTGTTGTGGTCTGATGATGCAACATTACTGTTGAATATAACCGAGAGCTCGAGTGTACCGTCGCCCCTCAGTGAACCCTCGACTCATGGTATGTGGCGGAAGAGCACCGTAAAAACGCCCAGATTCACTTATGGTGTGGTGTTTCTCTGGCAGAGGTTTAGGCAAGCGGTTGTGCTTCTTAAAAAACTTAAGTGAATTCAAGCTGTTTACCCGAGCTGCTTGTGAACATTTTGCCAGATTCTTTCGAGCTCACACGTGCCAGTGTTTCAACAGGCGGTGCTCTGCTCACAATGCCAAATCTGTCACTCAGTGGCTGATGCTGCATGGTACCCTTCATAAAGGATTGGCCAGGTAACAGCCCGGACCTCCCAACCCAATTGAGACCTGTGGCATCATTGCAAGAAGGACCTGCAGGGGAAGCGTCGGCCTCCATCCCAAGCTCGTGAAGGCCATCCGTGAGACTCCCGGGCAAACACATCTCACTGAACACCTAAGAAACCTAGCTCTTCACTACCCGACGTCTCCAAGCCGTGTAAGAAGAGAAAGAGAAAAGCACACCCAGGCAAGTATTAAAAGGGTAATTATAATACATTATTTTCTATAAATTTCCTTATGTATTGTTGCTGTGCAGGGGCGGGAGCAGGGCGCCGCCATTACCTTTTGACGAGTACTGTTATAGATTATACCGTTATTGCCGGCAGGCGCATAAGATGCATTTTTTTCCACGAAAGGGAATGCAGAATTCACCCTGCATCTAATTAGGCCATATTACTACTGAGAGGTCGGGCAGAGAAGGCAGAATGGACCGCTGGTGTATTTAAAAAGGGGGTTGGAGTGATCTGTGTTGAGCCAGAGAACCACTGAACACAAAATTGTAACTGTCGTTTACTAAAATATCAACAGGTAATGCATAATACAAGAAAAAGTAGACGTTTAAAGAAAACGAGAGGTGTGGTCAACAATGTCGTTGTTTCTGCTGCCAATATGGCCATCAGGTGTAAAACATCACCCCCCTCCCGCAGTACCACTAGCCGCTCTCCATCGCAAATGGATGGTAGACAGGTACTTTTGGCCGTTATACAACCTTGATCCCTCAATCCTCACCCTGTATCTCTAGGATAAGGAAATTGTAAACTGTAACTGGAAAGGAGTGCTAGTTAAAACGCTGCAACGGTACCTGTAGATGGACGGAAGCCCTTCCACACATCACACCAAGACCCCATCAAAAGGTGCCACAACTTCATCTGTGCCCTCAAGGCCGAATCACCACCATACCATCATGCCTTGACCTTTACCTTCTGAGGAAAGACTAATCAAACCCTCGCGACTGTGATAGATTCAAGATGTAAACCATGGCGAATATCTCAATCCGACATCGGTGCACTTCAACAATGACAAAAAGTAGAGATGGTACCTGACAGTGTATATCTTGGTAATTTGTTGTTATTGTTTATCAACCGATTGGTGGACGCCCCGAAATTTATTTTTCCTGAATATTTTGGGTGTTTTGAATTAATCTGGCTAGTTTTTGTCGGAAATCAATGTTTGTTTACATAATGTGGGGGTGGGGGGGATGCCAGCCCTGCCCCCGATCAGGCCCGCCCCCGCAAACATTGCTATGTTTCACACTGCCCAATGCCATTTATATTCGATTGCGCCATAGGGAAAAGTGGGCTTCAAAATAAACAGAATGCAAATAAGATACCGATAATGGAGGTAAGGAATCCTAGGACTTTTGAAAGCCACTACCAAAATAATATGGTTTACGCACTCCACTCCTTCTCATGGACCTTACCCACCTACCAGGTGTTACAGGCTGAAAGGCTGTACAGGAAAAGGTGTTTTACGTAACAATGAACCACTGATAGGCAACTTCTTCTGCACCGGGCGACTTCTACAGGATCGTTCGGTGTGTCAGGGTGAGCGAGTTAAAGTATCCCACGAGGTCAACACAAGGCGAATAAGGGACAATGAGGCATTCTTAGTTTAATGAACAATCCACACACAGACAAGTCACAGTCAGTTACACAGTTAAGACGTCGCTTTCCATCTCTTGCGAGGTCGCAAAAGCTACACTGCGCCCCTACAATCAACAGTTCTTCTTCCTCAGGTACAATACACACAGTACAACTCCACAAAAACCCCCGCAACCACACCGCAAACACATCGCAGCCACCCCCCCACGCTACATCCGCACGCCACCAGGCCTTCAACCCTCACTTCTCCGCTGGTCTGAGAGCACTGCCCGCCGCCAGCCAAGGTTGCCTCACCACCACCACCCCGGGTTTTGTGTGCCAGCCAGCCCCTCACGTGCTACCCATTGCCCCAACCCATACACACACATCACAATGAGACGCGCGACACCCACACTCTCCAGGGTGCCACCTGCGCCGCCCACCCAGACATACCACAAGGACATAGCCTCCCCCAACACATCATGCAATACGCTATACGTAACAATACATTATCTTTACTGAAATTTTCCACAAAGTCTAAACACATAAGCAGAAAATCAACAAAGGCATACTCTTACAAATTAAATCTAACTAAATGTCATAGGTAGATACATATTAGAATATCAATTCGTGGATGCATCTTGCAATAAATGTATGACCGGGTTTTGGTTTACCCTACACATTCTCTTTACATTTAACAATATATTTTTTAATCACATTCACTGCACTGTGAATATTGTATTTGAAGTAAAATGCTCAAAATAATTTTGGTTTTCCCTTACAACATTTTTTTTGTTTTTAATAAACTTTTAAAAATTCTACAAAAAGTAAATGTGTCTTCAAAACTGTAATATTTTTTCTTTCTCAAAATATTTATGTTAAAATACGGGTGCGTCTTATGCAGAGGTATTTGTTATGCGCCGGCAAATACGGGATATATATATATATTTTTTTTTTTTTTTTATAGATAGTATATATATATATATATTATATATTATTATATACTATATATATACAGGGAGGTCCCGTTATATGAGCATTCGGTAGAGGAGAAATCAATGATACGTTCTGAGTAAATAAGGGTCTATTTCAATATACGAGAGCGAAAAAAAAACCAATGAATCGAACATTCAAACTGGGGTGAGAAAAATTATCAAGTTCAAATGCCGTGTGCCCTACCACCTACCTGGCTCGGACAAAGGGGGATTTGGTTTTGAACCCCAGTCAGGTCACCCTAGCAATCCATTGACCTGACGGGTAATTAGCATATGGCGCGGGCCTGACATTTAGGGGGTATAATTAGCAGGTGTGCGGCCCCAAACCTTGGGACCGCAGTCCAGGTCACCCTAGCAAGGCGTGGTGGACCTGTAGGTGTAATTAAGCATATGGGGCTGCCTGACCTTTAGGGGAATTACAGGTGTGCAGTTCCCAACTTGGGAACCTCTACACTACCTTCTCTAGTATCACGCGGAGTTACAATACAGACAACGTTCTTTTTTGCTTGTTATACATGTTTTATGTTTTAATTAATGTGCGTTTGTTATTTTGTGTGCTATTTTCCTTTCAGAATGCTTTTCTACTAGAATAGGTAGTACAGTGTGGGTAATATAGACGCTCTGTGTTTTGTTGTGTTTGGTATAGTTATTTTAGCTTGAAAAATATGTCTTTTGATGGGGGGTCCTGGAACCAAAACTATATGTTACAATTAGTTATGTATTTCGATATAGTACGAGATTTTCTCTTTACGGAGTATTCCAAGGTGGAACCTAACTGCTCGTATCTTCTGGGACTCCTTGTATGTACAGAGAACCTCGTTATCCGGCACCCTCGGGGGGAGCCCGCATGCCGGATAAACTATATTGCCGTTTTGGTTTTGAGAGTTACTCTTATGGAATCGCCCAAAAATCCTTTTTTTTTTTTACAACAAAAAAGGGTAATACAAAAGCCCGCCTAGTTGCCCAGTCCCTATAAAGAAGGACAGTAAGAGAATACAATAAAAAGAAGTTGTGAGCCAATTTAGTTCGGGAGGGTCTTGTTACTCTTCTTTTGAAAAGATGTTAATCATAGGAAAGTGGAAAAATAGAAACAGGCAAGAGAGTTCCAGAGTTTATCAGTGAAAAAAAAAAAAAAAAAAAAAAAAAAAGGCCTGGGTCGATAAGTGCCGTTGTTTGAGCTGCCCGTTGTTTTTAAATTGCCGTGTTTAACGAGGTTCTCCTGTATATACACTGGTACCTTGATTAACGAGTTGCCCCAACTACGAGTTTTTTCCCGAGTCGAGCAGTCGCATCGGTCAATTTTTTGCTTTGAGTTCGAGCCAAAATCCCAAGTTACGAGCAAGCATTCAGAATATTGCCGCGCTAATTGGCGCAGGGAACGCCACACAAACATCCGCCAGCATCCCGCGTCTCACCTCGTTCAATTGATGTGGTTACCTCGCCGTGAAGCTCTCTGTTGTTGTTGTGCTCACACAGGGCGAATGCTAATGGCGGAGGGTGAGTGCAGTACGTTTAGCGGCAGTTCACACCCACAGCTGTTTCCAACAGTCTGATACACAGAGTATAAAAACTGGCGGAATGCAAATGGCGGGAGGATGAGTGCAGTAAAGTTTTAGCGGCAGTTCCCACCCCACAGCTGTTTCCAACAAGCTGATACAGAGAAGTATAAACACGGCGAATGCAAATGGGCGGAGGGAGTGCAGTGTTTATTGGGCAGTTCCACCCACAGCTGTACCAACAGCTGATACACAGAGTATAAAACAACTTGGCGAATGGAAAGGCAGAGGTGTGAGTGCAGTACGTTTTTTAGCCGCGCAGTTCCACCCACAGCTGTTTCCATAGCTGATAACACAGAGTGAAAACACTGGCGAATGCAAAATGGCAGAAGGTGAGTGCAGTTCCAGTCATATAGGTAACAGTACAAAATTGAGGGGTGGTTTTCGGGGGCTGGAATGGATTAATGGTATTTCAATTAATTCTCTTGCCCTTCAATGGGGAAAAATTGATTTGATATACAGCACAAATTGAGTTACGAGTCGATCAATGAACGAATTAAAACTGGTAAGCCCAAGGGTTACCACTGAATTATATATATATTATAGTATATATATATATCTATATATATATATATACTATATATATATATATTATATATATATATATATATATATATATATATAGTATATATATAATATATCTATATATTTTTTTTTTACTATAGGGGTGAAGAGAAGATAGCTAGCTAAGAGAAAGTAGGGGGAAGAGAATTGTGAAAGACAGTCAGAGGTTAGAAATATGTGGGCTTTACCCAACACTGTTTTTTTTTTTTTTTTTTTTTTTCCTTCTCTAACATAGTAAATAGGTTTTACATTATATTTGTTAGTATTTTGTTTTTGTCATCATCTCATAGCCGACAGCAAATTCCTAATAACGGATGTTGGTTTGGGGCATGGCCTTCATCCCGCGGGGAAGCGTCGCGTGGCGGCTCAGATAGCTACTGCCCTCGGCCTGGGTACCGTGTGCAGGTCAAGCTCACTAAACTGTCACAGCCTTTGCAAGTCCCAGGAGATCTTTCCACCCAACTCGGTGGGGGTTGGGGGAGGGGGACACAGCCTAACCACAGGGTGAGCTGCCAGCTGGCGGCGCGGATCACGATAATATAATAGTACAGTCAAACTTCGAGATACGGGATTCGATGTAACGGACTTCGGATGTAACGGTGACTCCCATTTGCGTGGACCTTTTTTTTTTTTTTTTTTTTCTTATTATTATTTTTTTTTTATGGATGTTTGTGTTTAAGGAGTTTGATGTATCACATATTTAAGATATATAAGGAAGGCAGCCGTGGTTGCTAGTGATTAGTGGTAGAGGTGTGTATGTTGTTAAAAATAGTGAATATTAGTGTTTATGGGTGGCGCTGCTGCTACGTCTCCAGTGTACCTCAACACCCTAATCACCCTTATTATAAGGTGGACCAGCCCCCCCCCCCCCCCCCCAAGTGCTACCACTGACCTAAATAGTGACACGGTATAGAACTGCACTCACAAACCATATAATATATAATTAATAATGAGCATTAGTCTTGATAATAAACAATACCTTTAGAATTCACGGCTGAATCTGGCTCGTAATTTGTTTGTTTTCACCTTCACATAGAGCTGAGCTTGAAAGCAGGGACGGTGAGAGAAAGCTCAACATTTTAGGGATCACCCACACTTTACGGGAGGACTTTTTCTTCCTTTTTATCTATTCGGGTGTTATAATGCCTCAGGATGCTGCTGCTGCGCCGCGCCGCGCTGCCAGGCGTGGATGAGCGCCTTATAGTATTTCATATCTTTACTCATATGTTTGAATATTAGCAATTCAAATGTGATTATATGTCTAATATTCAACTAGAATAATGAAATTTCATAGCATACCAAGCAGTAATGAGCGAGCCTGGATACTTACTACCTCTCCTAATAACCAGTCCTGAACAACTCATGGGCTGAGTTGCCAAATCCTCATGATGTAGTGCTAGTCACTGTTTACCTACCCCAACATAGCTAGTACACAGCTCTGGTTGTGTTTGAGAATTATTTCTCATTTATTCACGTGTAGAAGTGGACCCAAATTCAGCATGAGTGCCAGTCATGTTTAACTCCCCAAACATAGTAAATCAGTTGGTTGTGTTTGTGCATTATTTTCTTATTTGTTTCACAGTTTAGTTATTTTTTCATATATTTTACACCCTTGGGAAAATACCCTCGGCTATAACGGACAATCGGCTTTAACGGATCAACTCCTCCCCCCCTTTAGTCCGTTATATCGAGGTTGACTGTCAAACCTCGATATAACGGACTAAAGGGGGGAGAGTGGTCGTTAAAGCCGACTTGGTCCGTTATAGAGAGGGTATTTTCCCAAGGGTGGTAAAATATAGGTACACAAGGAAAATTTGTGAAATAAAAATTAGAAATAATCCACCACACCCCCCACAACCAGACTGTGTAGCTATGTTGGGAGGTAAACATGTGACTGGTTGGTAATATAGCAAGCTCCCCCACAACTGACCACTGGGGAGTGGTATTAGGAGAGGTAGTAAGTCTGCAGGCCGCTCATTATGCTTGGTATGTATGAAATTACCATTATTCTAGGTGAATGTAGACATAAATCGCATTTATAAGGCTAGTATTCATACATATGAGTAAATAGATAAAAATACAAAAAGGCGCTCCATCCCACGCCTTGCAGCGCAGCGCAGCCTTGCAGCAGCAGAGTGTTGTCGTTAAGACATAATTATAAGACCACAAAGTTACCCATGTACACATGATGACATGATCTTTCCTATCCTTACTTGAATCCAACATGAATTTCACAGCATTTTCTCTGAGTTAGTCCTAGCCTTGCGAATATCACTCACTGTTTGATTTACTTTACACCATACTCGAAACACACACCGGGCGACAGGGAAAACACCAGACTCACCTTCTTAATGAGTTCAATGTCTCTGCAATACTAGATTACACGCTTCATTTTGTCACTTCCCTTCTGTTCGATGCCATAATGACTGTCAATGCACTGAAACAAGTCTAATAAGCTATAAAACAACGGAAAACAGGCGAAAACAGCTTAAAATGAGCTTGTAAACAAGTGCTCTGACTGTCATATATGGTAACACGCGCTCTCTGACTAGCGGACCACTTGTTAAAGGCGCCGTCACCATTAGCTCCTTTTCGTTCGATCCAGCGACGAGGTCTTTCCGAGTCCGACGAGCCAACCATGAACGCACCCATGCACATTTTTGCCAGTTATGCTTGTCAACGCATTGACAATACAGTAAAAGCCTTATAAACTCGGCACTGTATAAAAACTCGGAATTGGATATAACTCGGCATGGCAAAAGACGTTTTTTTTTAGTTTTTGTTAAATTTTTTTTATAAAACAACCTATGCCTATAGCGCCGGTGTAGGCAGTGAGCTCCATGGGTGGATGGTAGGCCCTGGAGGCTCACCTCGAGGGTCGGGATGTGGCCCTCGCCCGTTGGTAGGCGCAGGTAGAATTCTTTATAGTGACGCCTGTGTTAGAGGCTCATTGCCGCCCCTGTGTCCTCCATGCGCACTTCTTGCAGTCGAATAGGTAGAGTTAATGGACAGGGCATAGGTGTGGCAGTAATTAAAGTGCCCTCAAGTTGATGTTAAATTAAGTTTGTACAGGTTACAGTACTGTATGCAATACAGTACAGAGTTGTGATTATAAAGTGATTAAAGTGATACCAGTGTTAAAATGCGACTGAGTCCCCCTAACATCTTCTACAGTTACAACAAGGGCATAACTCGGCACATTGAATAACTCGGCAAGGGCCAGAGCCCTATCGTCCGAGTATATAAGGCTTACTGTATCATAAGTAAGGGTATTAGCAGCGATAGCCTGCCTGGGTGTCGGAGCCGTGTTTGTTTACAATTCGACGTGCAAATAGGCAGACGAACAGCGTGTGTGTTGTGACGCAGTGGCAGTCTCCCGGTGTAGGAAGCTTTAGCTAACATAGAGGAGAGGAGGAGGAGGAGAGGAGAGGAGAGGAGAGGAGAGAGGGGAGGAGGAGGAGGCGGAGGAGGAGGAGGAACGAGGAGAGGAGAGGAGGAGGAGAGGAGAGGAGAGGAGAGGAGAGGAGAGAGGAGAGGAGGAGGACATACGAAGCGAAACTTAAGAGAAAGAGATCACAAGAAGAAGTCAAGAAATGTAATAGTACTAATATTCAATATTTTAACCCAACATACCCACACCTCTACAAACTAAATCACTAGCAACACAGGCTCCTACCTTATATATCTTAATATCTGATACATTAAAACTCCTTAAAACAAAGCATCCAAAATAAAACCTAAAAAAAATTTGTCGAGTTGACGATTCCAGCGGCGAATATAAGCGGTCCTGATAAGCCATTCCTGCCCGAAATTGTCTCGTGAATGGAGTCCGTTAAATCTGAAATCCGTTAATCGAGGCTGTTATATCGAGGTTTGACTGGTATGATAGATCATATATAGATATAAATATATATCTATATATATATATCTATATATTATATATATATATAGATATATATATTAATATGTCTATATATATATACATATAATATATATATATATAATACAGTCAAAACCTTGATATAACGGACCTCGATGTAACGAATCGAGATATAACGGGACTCCATTGTGACTCATTTTTTTTTCGAATTGTCAACTCAACATAATTGTATTATTTTCCTAATTTACTTTCGGAATGCTTGGGGTTTTAAGGAGTTTTGATGTATCACATTTAAGATATAATATTATAAGGGAAGGAGCTGTGTTGCTAGGGATTTAGGGTAGACGTAAAGGTGTGTAGGTTAAAAATAGTGACAATTAGGTTATGGCGTGCGCCGCTGCTACGTCACCCTGTACACCTAAACACCCTAAATCACCCTTATCTAAGATGACACGCAGTGTACATTGACCACTAGTGACACCGTGTATAGAACGACTTCACAACCACATAATATATATAATAATGAGCATTAGTCATGATAATTAAGCAATACTTAGGAAAGCCACGGCTCTGAAATCAGGCTCGTAGTAATTTTTTACCTTTCACTAGAGCTGAGCTTGACTAGCTATACGGTCTGGTGTTGTTTGTGATTATTTCTCATTTATTTCAAGTGTAGGAGCGGACCAAATTCAGCATGTAGTGGCCAGTTTCACTGTTGACCTCCTAACATAGCTACACAGTCTGTTTTGGGTTTGTTGATTATTATCATTTATTCACAATTTTTCCATTTTTTTCATATATTTTCCACCCTTGGGAAAATACCCTGCTATAACGACAATCAGCTTTAACGGACCACTCTCCCCCCTTTAGTCCGTTATATCGAGGTCGGTTTGACTGTATATATATATATAATATATATATAATATATATATATATATATATATATATATATATATATATATACCGTATTTGCCGGGCATAAGTACGCACCTCCGCATAAGACGCACACCATTTTACAAGGAGGTTTGAGAGAAAAAAAATATATTGGGAGTTTTTGAAGATTTTTTTTTTTTTTTTTTTGTAAATTAGCAGATGTTATTAAAAAAAAAAAAAGGATTAGTAGGGAAAAGCAAGATGAATTAGGAGCACATATACCTAATACAATATTCACTGTGCAAGTGAATGTGAATGAAAAAATCATACGATGTCAAAAGTAAAAGGGAATGACAGGGTACACAAAATCGGACCATAAATCATAATATATTGCAGGATGCCCGCACGAATGATATTCTAATATTATCTACCCACTGCAGTGGTCGGCCATACTTGACTTGATAGACTGTGGTCCATCAAGATTTGCCATCTGGCGTCAGCTGAGGCTTCAAACCAGCGCAAGCATCATCGAGCAGCTGGAAGCAGTGTTCTGTGAACGTGGGGCACCAGAAGAATTGTTAACAGATAATGACACTGCTTTTCGCAGCAGAATGTTTGCTGACTTCGCATCTCGGTGGTGTGTGCGTCTTCATTTTCGATGTGCTCATGTTCCTTCCGGAAACAGAATAGTAGAGAGGTGCCACCGTACTATAAAAGTCATTGCTGCAAGGAAGGGCTGTTCTGTAGCGGAAACAGTGTACCTATACAACCTGATGCCTCGAGATGACTGCACGTCGTTAACTGCTCCTGCAAATATGCTGTACCAGTACTCTGTCAGAGTACGCGGAGTGGACCCCTGCCAGGAGGAGGATACGGAAATGAGCAGCCCTTACCAGGCTGGGGATGAAGTGTGGGTAAGGCCGTCAAACATTCGATGTGATGGACGTCACAGAAGGGGCATAATCACGAGAGTTATGTCTGACCAGGCGGTTGAAGTCGATGGAATGCCCCGCCACGGTTGCACGACACACGATTCTGAAGAAGAAGCGGTCACCACGGACAGCGGGGACGAAGAGCTTCTTATTCAACTCCCTGCTCAAGTTGAAGTGAGAGAAGAATCTGGCTCAGAGGATGATGCAGATGAGCCAGACCGTGAGTTGCCGAGGCGTTCTTCAAGGATAAGAAGGGCTCGAGTATGCGACCTGTGTGATTAGTATATCAAGGGGGAGTGTAGTTCAGTGGGTAGTTTAGATCTTAATGACTGTTGGGCCTGTAATTAATGTTGGGTAGTTTATCTTTGGGAAACAAGCGTTAGGCGGCGCTGATCGTACATCGACGTGGCAGGAATCACGTGATCAAGCGAGGTGGGCTCAGGGACGGAGGAAGGTGTAGGAGAGAGACGACGTAACCACTCCACCACAGCCGGACGGCTGCCTTACTCTGTGCAAGCAACACCTACCTGCCTACTCAGCAGTGCACCTTGTTAACACTTGTTTTGTTGCTGTCCATTCTTACGTATTCTTAAGTAAAGAGAAAACGCAAGTCCTTGTTTAATTACTGCCACATTTACATTCGACATGTAAATAGTGCAGACGAGCAGCTGTGTGTGTGTGACGCTGTGCAGTCTCCCGGGGTAGAAGCTTCAGCTAACACTAGAGGAGGAGGAGGAGGAGGAGGAGGAGGAGGAGGAGGGGAGAGGAGGGGAGAGGAGAGGAGAGGAGAGGAGAGGAGAGGAGAGGAGAGGAGAGGAGAGGAGAGGAGAGGCGAGGCGAGGAGAGGAGACGACCTACGAAGCAAAACTTAAGAGAAAGAGGTCACAAGAAGAAGTCAAGAAATTTTAATACGTACTAATATTCAATATTTTAACCCACATACACACCTTCTACAACTAAATCACTAGCAACACAGGCTCCTACCTTATATATCTTAATGTCTGATACATTAAAACTCCTTAAAACCCAAGCATTCCAAAATAAAACGAAAAAAATTATGTCGAGTTGACGATTCCAGCGGCGATAAGCTGTCTGATATGCCATTCTTGCCCGCAAATTTGTCTCATGAATGGAGTCCGTTAAATTCGAAGTCCGTTAAATCGAGGTCCATTATATCGAGGTTTGACTGTATATACAGGTTGAAGTTCCCAAACTCGGCTACCTCGGGACCAGCGCCGAGCCGAGTAATGGAATTTTCCGACTTTTAGAACGTAGATATATTAAGGGGAAAAAAAGCATGAAAAACACATGAAAAAAATCACCGTACGCTGTTTGATGTGATAAACCATGACGTATTTTAAAATTTGCGAGCCATCCTTCTGAGTATTGACACTCGTGTTCCAATTTCAGTTCCTCATGGAATAGTTTAGCTTGCGTCATCATCATGTCCCCTGATATTTTTATTCCATCATTACGACGCTGTCTGAGCCACTGCATTAATGCTTTGTCCAAATCTTCACTCTTCCCATGTCTCATGGTCTTACGTATGTCCATACCTTTCACCGTCTCACTCCTGGCATAAAATTCACGTAACTTTGTTTTCTGTTTCTTGAGGTCATACACTGTAGATGACCACACACCATATATTTCACACAAATTCCGCACAGAGGTTCCGCCATCCAACTTCTTCAAAAGGTCAATTTTCTCAGAAATAGTTAACACATTGTTCTTCCTTTTCTTTTCACTTCCACCAGTAGGTGTTCCTGGACGTTTGGGAGCCATAATACCAATAACAGACCTGTAGAAGTACACAAAATAACAGTGTACACAACTCTACAGTCACAACACCACTAAACAATAACAACAAACAAATCGGCGGGAGAAACCAAGCGGCCTAGTGTGGTGGCACCTAGCGGCCGACCCGGCAACTACGCGCCGGGTTTTGGAAAATCCGGAACCATAGCCGAGTTTTGGGTGTTGCCGAGTCTTGGGATGCCGAGTTTGGGAACTTCAACCTGTATATATATATATGGTACCTTGTGGTACCTTGGCTTACGAGTTTAATTTGTTCATTGATCGAGCTCGTAACTCAATTTGCTCGTATATCAAATCAATTTTCCCCATTGAAATTACCGTATTTGCCGGCGCATAAGACGCACCTCCGCATAAGACGCACCTCCGCATAAGACGCACCTCCGCATAAGACGCACCCCTATTTTACAAGGAGGTTTTGAGAGAAAAAAATATATTGGGGTTTTTGAAGGATTTTTTTTATTTTGGAAATTTAGCAAAAGTTATTAAAAAAAAAAGGGTTTGTAGGGGAAAGCAAATGAGTATGAGCATGTACCTAAATAAAATATTCAATGTGCAGTGATTGTGAATGAAAAATCATACAAGTCAAATGTAAAGGGAATGACAGGGTAACCAAAATCGGTCATAAATCATAATATATTGCAGGATTGCCCCCACGAATTGAATTTTTTCTAAGTANCCCTTATAAAAATTTTTTAAATTTTTTGTCGATCATTAAACCCCTTTAAAACCCAACTTTCCCAAAAAAAAACGAAAAATTAGTCGGTTGACGTTCCAGCGGCGATAAGCGTTGTATGCCTTTCTTGCCCGAAAAATTTGTCTCAAAAATGGGCCTTTAAAATTCGAAGCCCTTTTAATCGAGGTCCATTATATCGGGTTTGAACTGTATATACAGGTTGAAGTTCCCAAACTCGGCTACCTCGGGACCAGCGCCGAGCCGAGTATGGAATTTTCCGACTTTTAGAACGTAATATATTAAGGGGAAAAAAGCATGAAAACACATGAAAAAAATCACCGTACGCTGTTTGATGTGATAACCATGACGTATTTTAAAATTTGCGAGCCATCCTTCTGAGTTATTGACACTCGTGTTCCAATTTCAGTTCCTCATGGAATAGTTTAGCTTGCGTCATCATCATTGTCCCCTGATATTTTTATTCCATCATTACGACGCTGTCTGAGCCACTGCATTAATGCTTTGTCCAAATCTTCACTCTTCCCATGTCTCATGGTCTTAACGTATGTCCATACCTTTCACCGTCTCACTCCTGGCATAAAATTCACGTAACTTTGTTTTCTGTTTCTTGAGGTCATACACTGTAGATGACCACACACCATATATTTCCACAAATTCCGCACAGAGGTTCCGCCATCCAACTTCTTCAAAAGGTCAATTTTCTCAGAAATGTTAACACATTGTTCTTCCTTTTCTTTTCACTTCCACCGTAGGTGTTCCTGGACGTTTGGGAGCCATATACCAATAACAGACCTGTAGAAGTACACAAAATAACAGTGTACACAACTCTACAGTCACAACACCACTAACAATAACAACAAACAAATCGGCGGGAGAACCAAGCGGCCTAGTGTGGTGGCACCTAGCGGCCGACCCGGCAACTACGCGCCGGGTTTTGAAAATCCGGAACCAATAGCCGAGTTTTGGGTGTTGCCGAGACTTGGGATGCCGAGTTTGGGAACTTCAACCTGTATATATATATATGGTACCTTGTGGTACCTTGGCTTACGAGTTTAATTTGTTCATTGATCGAGCTCGTAACTCAATTTGCTCGTATATCAAATCAATTTTCCCCATTGAAATTACCGTATTTGCCGGCGCATAAGACGCACCTCCGCATAAGACGCACCTCCGCATAAGACGCACCTCCGCATAAGACGCACCTCCGCATAAGACGCACCCCTATTTTACAAGGAGGTTTTGAGAGAAAAAAATATATTGGGGTTTTTGAAGGATTTTTTTTATTTTGGAAATTTAGCAAAAGTTATTAAAAAAAAAAGGGTTTGTAGGGGAAAGCAAATGAGTATGAGCATGTACCTAAATAAAATATTCAATGTGCAGTGATTGTGAATGAAAAATCATACAAGTCAAATGTAAAGGGAATGACAGGGTAACCAAAATCGGTCATAAATCATAATATATTGCAGGATGCCCCCACGAATTGATATTCTAGTATTATCTACCTATGATATATAGCTTAGATTTAATGTTGTAGGTATGCCTTTGTTGCTTTTCTGCTATGTGTTTAGACTTTGGAAAATTTGCAGTATAGATATTGGTATTATTTTGGTAGTGGGCTTTCAAAAGTCCTAGGGCTCTTACCTACATCATCGTGTAGCTTTCTTCATTCTGAGTATTTTGAGCCCCATTTCCCATGGCGCAATTGAATAATAATGGCATTACACATAGTACTTAAAATCTACCGTTATTTCAGCCAGAAAGTTAAGTTAGGTTAAATCAGATTAGGTTAGAGTTAGGTTAGGTTAGAGGTGGGGTTTGGTTTAGTAACAGATGATATAGAGAAAAAAATCAAAATACCCATAATATGGCAGTGTGAAGCATAGCAATGTTTGCGGGGCGGACCTGGAGGGGCAGGTCCGCCCCCCCCCCCCTACACACATACATAGGTATAAACAAACATTGATTTCCAACAAAAACGAGAGCCAGATTAATTCAAAACACATCAAAACTATTCAGGAGGACTAAGTTTCGGCCTCAAAATCGGTGGTTGTCCAATAACAAAAATTCACGAAGATATTTAGGTAACACTGTAAGGTAACCATCTCTACCTTGTTATTGTTGTAATTGTTGAAGGGCACCGTTGTCGGGATCGACAATATTTGCCCTGGTTTACACCTATAAATCTATCACAGTTGCGAGGGTTGATTAGTCTTCTTCAGGAAGGTACAGGTGAAGGCTGGTTCACACTCTGAAATCACGGCAGTGTTCCGTCAGCCGTGCCTTGTATTCACACTATTCGTCACGGTTCCGTCATTTTCGGCAGTTCCTGCTCACCCACCCTCTAAGCAAACATGATGCCTCAGAGGCTATGGTTGAAGAAATTTGCATTAATAGCATTTCTGTTGGATGAAGAAGAGGAGTTGAACTCTAAAAGACACTGTTTTGGGTACATAAAGCCTTGAGAAAACTACAATTATCAGCACGGCACAGTCTCATTACGTTAAAATATTCTTCCCCAGAAACCGTTACGTGACAGGACGGTGATGTATTGGAGCCGTGACGGCGGCGCACCGCTTAGTGTAACACGTCTATTTGTTTGAATGTAAGAAATTATAACAGATGTGATGAGACGGTGCCATGTCACCATGATGGTATTGTGTGATTCGGCCTTGAGGCGGACGGTGTAGCGCCGTGATGGTCTTGGTCTTGGTGTACCGTGTGGAAGACTTGTCCTACAGGTACCGTTGCAGCCTTTTTACTAGCACTCTTTCATACAGTTTCCTTATCCGTAGAGGTACAGGGGTGGGGATTGAGGGGTCAAGGTGGTACAACTATGATGTCTCCTATCCCACCTTGCTTACCACTGTAGCAGCGCTAACACACACACGCACATACACACCTGCATCGGCTTAGGTCACCCCCCTGTCTGGGACCAGGATTAGAGGCCCGAGGGTGACCTGATGCTGACCTGACTTGTCCTCGCCGACACAACTGCAACATCAGCTAGGTAATTCAGTCAGGCACAGGACACACAGAGACACACGCCGCGCACCTCTTGTCCCCACGTTGTACAATGACTCGCTGTCAAATAAACAACAAAGCCACGACTCCCTTTCTCCATCCTTGCGTGTATAGACAGACAGACTCCCTAAGATACTACACCTCCCTCTCACCGCTCACACTCCTTCAAACAAAAATTTAACACGCTCTTTGTTTCACTATTCCATTTATCAACAATACTCATTCCAGCGAAGATTCCATCACCATTTTCTGCCTCCCTTCTATCATCTCCTTCCAACTGTTGTGTCAACTTGTGTGGCGCGAGTCGAATGCGAGTTAATTAAGGCGACATCTAATATGCGGGATGTTTGTCTTTTCCATGGGTGCGGGGAGGAGACTGAGCGGTAATGACCCATGGTGGGTGCGCGAAGGGCGTCGCCGAGTGAAGTATCCCAGGTGAAGCGGCAGACATGAGATATCAGACGTTTTACAATGGAGAGCAGCAGCGGGGGGTGGATGATGTTTACATCTGACACGGCCATCTTAGCAGCAACAATCGCTATCTTGTTGCCCCAGCTCTTATTTTCTCTTAAACTCCAACCTTTTCTTAGTATTATGAATTACTGTTGATAACACAGTTACAAATTTGTGCTCAGTGGACTACTGCTCAACACAGATCACTCCAGACCCCTTTAGTAATACACCACCGGCTGTTCTGCATTCTCTGCCCGATCTCTCATTCGCTAATATGGCCGCATTAAACGCAGGGTGAACTTTGCATTCCTTTTTAAGGGAAAAAACTGCGTCTTATGCGCCGGCAAATACGGTAATTGAAATACCATTAATCCGTTCCAGCCCCAAAAAAACCACCCCAATTTTTTTACTGTACTGACTGGACTGCACTCACCCTCCGCCATTTGCATTCGCCAGTGTTTACACTCTATGTATCAGCTGTTAGAAACAGCTGTGGGTGGAACTGCCGCTAAACGTACTGCACTCACCCTCCGCCATTTGCATTCGCCAGTGTTTACACCTTATGTATCAGCTGTTAGAAACAGCTGTGGGTGGAACTGCCGCTAAACGTACTGCACTCACCCTCCGCCATTTGCATTCGCCAGTGTTTACACTCTATGTATCAGCTGTTAGAAACAGCTGTGGGTGGAACTGCCGCTAAACGTACTGCACTCACCCTCCGCCATTTGCATTCGCCAGTGTTTACACTCTATGTATCAGCTGTTGGAAACAGCTGTGGGTGGAACTGCCGCTAAACGTACTGCACTCACCCTCCGCCATTTGCATTCGCCAGTGTTTATACTCTGTGTATCAGCTGTTGGAAACAGCTGTGGGTGGAACTGCCACTAAACGTACTGCACTCACCCTCCGCCATTTGCATTCGCCTGTGTGAGCACAACACAACAGAGATGCTTCCACGGCGAGGTAACCACGTGAAGTGAACGAGTGAGACGCGGGATGCAGGGTGGATGTTGTGGCGTTCGCTACGCCAACTAGTGGCGGCGTATCTGAAGCTCGCTCGTTACACACACACACAAAAAAAAATAATAATAAAATCGCTCGTATCTCAGATTTTGGTTCACAACTCAAAGAAAAAAAATCAACCGAGCGACTGCTCGTAACTCTGAAAACTAGTAAGTTGGGGCACTCGTAAGTCAAGGTACCTGTGTATATATATATACATATATATACATATATATATATATATATATATACATATATATTATATATATATATAATATAATATATATATATATATTATATATATATATATTATATTATATATATATATATAATATATTTATATATATATATATATATATACCGTATTTGCCGGCGCATAAGACGCACCTCCGCATAAGACGCACCCCTATTTTACAAAGAGGTTTTGAGAAAAAAAATATATCGATGTTTTTGAGGGAAATGTTTTTGTTTTCGTAAAATTATTAAGTTATTAAAAAAAAAAGGGATTTGTTGGGGAAAGCAAATGATTATGAGCATGTACGGTACCTAAATACAATATTCAAAGTGCAATGAACGTGAATGAAAAATTATACTAGTTAAAATGTAAAGAGAATGAGTGTAACCAAAATCGGTCATAAATCATAATATATTGCAGGATGCCCCAACGAATTGATATTCTAATATTTGCTACCTATGACATATAGCTTAGATTTAATGTTGTAGGTATGCCTTTGTTGCTTTTCTGCTATGTGTTTAGACTGGAAAATTTGCAGTATAGATATTGGTATTATTTTGGTAGTAGACTTTCAAAAGTCCTAAGACTCTTACCGATACAATCGTGTAGCTTTCTTCATTCTGAGTATTTTGAACCCCATTTCCCATGGCGCAATTGAATAATAATGGCATTACACGTAGTATCGAAAATCTACCGTTACTTCAGCCAGAAAGTTAAGTTAGGTTAAATCAGATTAGGTTAGGTTAGAGGTGAGGTTTGGTTTAGTAACAGATGATATAGAGAAATAACAAAAATTACCAATAATATGGCAGTGTGAAGCGTAGCAATGTTTGCGGGGCAGACCTGGAGGGGCAGGTTGCCTCCCCCACATACACACATGTAAACAAACATTGATTTCCGACAAAAACGAGAGCCAGATTAATTCAAAACACATAAAAACTATTCAGGAGGACTTTCGGCCTCGAAATCAGTGGTTGTCCAATAACAAAAATTCACGAAGATATTATTTAGATAACACTGTAAGGTAACCATCTCTACCTTGTTGTTATTGTTGTAATTGTTGAAGGGCACCGTTGTCGCGATCGACGATATTTGCACTGGTTTACACCTATGAATCTATCATAGTCGCGAGGGTTGATTAGTCTTCTTCAGGAAGGTACAGGTGAAGGCTGATTCACACTCTGAAATCACGGCAGCGTTCCGTCAGCCGTGCCTTGTATTCACACTATTCGTCACGGTTCCGTCATTTTCGTTAGTTCCTGCTCACCCTCTAAGCAGACATGGTGCCTCAGAGGCTATGCTTGAAGAAATTTGCATCAATAGCACTTCTGTCGGATGAAGAAGAGGAGTTGAACTCTAAAAGACATTGTTTTGGGTACATAAAGCCTTGAAAAAACGACACTTATCAGCACGGCACAGTCTCATTACGTTAAAATATTCTTCCCCAGAAACCGTTACGTGACAGGAAAGTGATGTATTGGAGCCGTGACGGCGGTGCACCGTTTAGTGTAACACGTCTATTTGTTTGAATGTAAGAAATTCTAACGGATGTGATGAGACGGTGCCCTGTCACCAATTTCACCATGATGGTATGGTGTGATTCGGCCTTGAGGGGGACGGTGTGGCGCCGTGAGGGGTCTTGGTCTTGGTGTACCGTGTGGAAAACTTTTGTCCCGTCTACAGGTACCATTGCAGCCTTTTCACTAGCACTCTTTCATGGTTTCCTTATCCGTAGAGGTACAGGGGTGAGGATTGAGGGGTCGAGGTGGTACAAAGGCCTATGCTGTCTCCTATCCCACCTTGCTTACCACTGTAGCGGCGCTAACACACACACGCACATACACACCTGCATCGGCTTAGGCCATCCCCCAGTCTGAGACCAGGATTACAGGCCCGAGGGTGACCTGACGCTGACCTGACTTGTCCTCGCCGACTCAACTGCAACACCAGCCAGGTAATTCAAGCAGCCAAAGGACACACAGAGACACACGCTGCGCACCTCTTGTCCCCTCGTTGTACAATGACTCGCTGTCAAATAAACTACAAAGCCACGATGCCCTTTCTCCATCCTTGTGTGTATAGACAGACTCCCCAAGATACTACACCACCCTCTCACCGCTCACACTCCTTCAAATCAAACTTTAACACGCTCTTTCCCAGCAAACACAAAGACGGAGGACCTCCGGAGGCCCTCCGTATGTCTTATCGGCGGCCCGACGGAAGTGTATGACGTGGAGCCGCTGGGAATTTGCTCAAAGGCTCACCGGCGGGCCGCTCCCAGCGGCCCGCCGTAGGGCATATGACCATTTGCCGCTGTTATATTAACTGATTGAGGAATATTTATGGTTATACTTTCTAAGTATATTACAGATATAGTAATGTTTTAAGGGGTGTTGCACAACCCATTAGCCGATTAATAGACTATTGGGCTGTTCAACACTTGTAAAAACATTACTATATAATGCAATATGCTTAGAAAATTTAACCAGAAATATTCCTGTGTCGTTATCCAGTAATACGATGAAAAGGAGATTGCTAGGATCATAATTGCTACGGACATTGTTTATTTCATAAGTACAAAAACATTTTCGTTATTGAGTTTACATGCTGGTGTACGTGGAACACTGAACGGCGTGAACAGCCATGTAGAAGGATATAGGTTGCGGCGAACAACATAACAACATCCACCCACTCGTGCGTTTTCCAACTAACTGATTATTTTCACTCACTGACACAGCGCCAAGCGCCGTCAAGGAATTCCTAAAAAAACGTGTCGTACTGCAATTATTTATATTATTCAGTCTATTTTGATATAATGAAGGAGCGAAAACATGTTATAACTAAGTTCTCATTATGTTATCGACTGGTTAAGGGTGACAATTTAGGCCTTTTGTGGGTTTTTAACCCTTTGTAATGGCTATCGTACGTCTGGCAGTTTAGTGCATTGATATGGAAAAGATTTCAAATAATATTCTATTCTAAATCATGATATTATTCATGTTAACTCCATCATCTACATATTCCATATTAGGTGTATCGTTGAGTATTGATATGCGTTGATAATATGTTGGAAGTTATTGAAATAAGGGAAAGTATGACCTTGCGTTATTCCGTAATAATCTTCGCCGCGGTTAATCAAGTGTTATTTTTATATGATACTAGCTGCACACATAGACAAACTGATAACCTTTTTCCATGTAAACTCCTTCCTATGTACGTATCTCATCTTTATTTCTATGTATCTCTGGGTGTTCCTTATTAAGCTGGAAATATTTGAAATAAACTCAATCAATCATTGGGGGTATACGCCGGGGGGCGCGTCGCCTCACCAACCCTACGACGCCACTTCCGGGGGTCACCTTGCACGAGTTCCCATGCAGGCTCCTTTCCCATACCAAGCAGCTCTCGACAAGAAACATCAACTTGTCCCAGCCACGAGCCTTGTGGGCGCCCCCTTGGCCTCCTCCACGCCAGATTGTCTCTTACAGATACAACCCGATGGGGAGGATCGGTTTCAGGGTAGCGTGCCACATGCCCATATAGTCGAAGTTGGCGCTGACGGACTATGCAGGTAATAGGCCTCGATTCAGTCTCACGGTGCAATCGCTGATTTGACACGTAATCATCCCAGCGATACCCCATGATTCTGCGAAGACACTTATTACCAAAGGCATTGATTCGTCCCCTTCAAGTCACTATTTAGTGTCCATGTCTCACAAACCATAGAGTAAGACAGGGATCACAAGCGACTTGAAGATCCGGATCTTTGTCCTCCTGCACAGGTACCGACAACGCCAAATACTCCCACTGAGCGAGTCCATTACACCTTGGGCTATGCCAATCCGCCGTAAGACTTCTTGACGTGACCCGCCGTCATTATGGACTGCGCTACCAAGGTATGTAAAACTTTCCAAGATCTCAATGTCCTCGCCACACGCATGAACACACTGTACTGCTTCATCTAGTAAGTCTCCAAACACCTGGACCTTGGTCTTGAGCCAGGAGACCTCAAGTCCCAAAGGCTTTGCCTCCTCGTGCAGCGCCTCGAGAGCCATCACCAGGACCTCCAGCGACTCAGCAAAGATTACTGCATCATCGGCAGAAACAAGATCAGTGATCTTGGTGTTGCCGACGGATGCTCCACAATCACATTGATCTACAACCTTGTCCAATACCCAGTCCATACAAGCGTTGAAAAGTGATGGGGCAAGGACGCACCCTTGTCTCACTCCTGTATTCACAGGAAAGAAGCTGGATACACCTGCCCCACACTTCACAGCACTCTCAGTCCCAGAATACAGACCAGTTATCAAACCAGAATACAGAAATATAATAAACTGATATATGATAATTTCTATAAACTATTATAAAAACTTGTATAACAATTTTTAATAGCTTGAACAGGCCTAATAATAGTGATGGTACCGATATTGAGATACTATGTATATTACTGAGTTAATATATATATAATATGAAATGAATATTTCCCACTTACAAATACGTACTCAGCGCCCAGCAGGCCTCCGGAGGATTGACATCAAGTTGCCGCTGCTTGTCACTACTGATGTAATACTACAGCAAGATATTCATATAACTGTTGTTTCAAAATGTTTACACATAGAAATATTCAATTCTTGAAATTCTGTACATTAATTTTCAACATAGTATATTATCCCGTCTGAAAATACACCAGCGGGCCTTCGGAGGGCTGACGGAGGTAAATTTGCCGCCGTTCGCCGCTCTACGGCCTACGTCGGCCCGCCGGTGATGGTTAGCTGGGAATTGTTTCACTATTCCATTTATCAACAATACTTATTCCAGCGAAAATTCCAACACTATTTTCTGCCTCCGTTCTATCATCTCATTTCAACTGTTGTGTCAACTTGTGTGACCCGAGTCGAATGCGGGTTAAGGCGATGTCTAATATGCGGGATGTTTGTCTTTTCCATGGGTGCGGGGAGGAGTCTGAGTGGTAATGACCCATAGTGGGTGCGCGGAGGGCGTCGCCGAGATGTTTTATCAGACGTTTTACAATGGAGAACAGCAGAGGGGGGTGGATGATGTTTACATCTGACACGGCCACCTTGGCAGCAACAATCGCTATCTTGTTGCCCAACTCTTATTTGCTCTTAAACTCCAACCTTTTCTTAGTATTATGCATTACTGTTGATAACACAGCTACAAATTTGTGCTCAGTGAACTACTGCTCAACATAGATAACTCCAGACCCCTTTAGTAATATACCACCGGCTGTTCTGCATTCTCTGCCCGACCTCTCATGCGCTAATATGGCCGCATTAGAGCCAGGGTGAACTTTTCATTCCTTTTTAAGGGAAAAAAGTGCGTCTTAATGCGCCGGCAAATACGGTATAATATATATATATATATATATATATACTATATATATATTATATATATATATATATTCTATATATATATATATATATATATATATATATATATATATATATATATTATATTATATATATTATCTATATATATTGTATATTATATAATTATATATTATATATTATATTATATATATTTATATATATATATACTAATATATATATATATATCTATATATATATATATATATATATATAATATATATATATATATATGTATATATTTACTTATGATCTAAAAACTTTCCTATCTCCAGAGACAGGATTCAAGACCCACCTGTATATTGGTGGGGCAGGTGGTGTTGTAGGTGTGGAAGGCTGGTCGAGGGCTGAGAGAAATTGACTGTGGACACTGGCGGATACGGAAATGAAACTGTACATTGCCCATGAGACCAGAGTTGCTGTCCGGGAATGCCAAGTAGCAAATGTTTGTGCGTTCCCGTTCACTCAGCTCTCTGTCTGCTGGGTAGATCAACTGCAAAGAGGAAAAAAAAGACATGTTCACTGAAGTGCTCAATTAAAAAAATTCAAGACACTACATACTCAATAATGTTTTAGCAATACAAGTTTCTCTCACTTAAAGATTGGGGTGATTCCTGAAATACTGATCGTAAAGCGAACGATCGTCAAACGAACCCATTATAACATAGGTTAATTATGGATACGTTCGTAGACCTCCCATAACTTCCATTAATCATCAACATTAACCCCCTAAGTGCCGGTACCTTGGAGACTAACTGTACCACCCAATGCCGGGCAATTATTTTTTTTTTTCTTTTTGTTTATATACCTTACAATCTTAGAAAAAAAATTATAGAACCATTTCAGCATCACCTATCAGTTTTTCGATGATTTTGGCTTTCGTTTTAATTTTTCCGCAAATTGCTGTGATTCCCGTAGACTTGAGGCGGTCAAAAGTCGGAAACGGCAACTTTGGGCTTCCACGGTCCACCACAGGTTCAATCGGCCCGGTAGGTGGTTGAGCGTGTGACTTCCAGGTATATCGAGTGCAGAGAGCAAGGACACGTGTTTTTGTGGGTTGTGCATGTGTACGAAGGGAACTGTGAGTACGTAAATTACGCTAGAATGCAAATATCGGCAATTTTTTTAGTTATAATTTTCTTGGTGGATAAGATTTTTTGCAACTGATAAAACTTATAAGATATCATTTATGCCATTTTGGGCAATTCTCAACACCTTTGACACTATCATCTTTCGCGATCGCATGTCCTACCGAATCTGAATTTTCTTATTTCCTAAAAGTATGAAACTTAGAATGATTTCTGGTATATGTTTTTGTTATATGGAGTAGATTACACAAACAGACATATATATAGGTACAGGGAGGTCCCGAAGATACGAGCAGTTAGGTTCCACCTGGCATACTCGAAAAGTGAAATCTCGTATAGCGAAATACATAACTAATGGTAAAATATAGGTTTGGTTCCAGGACCCCATCAAAGACATGTTTTTCAAGCTAAAAAAAACTATACCTAACACAACAAACACACAGCGTCTATATTACCCACACTGTACTACCTATTCTGTAGAAAAAGCATTCTGAAAGAGAAAATAGCACAAAAAATAACATAACTGCACATTCATTAAACATAAAACATGAGCACAAATAGGACAGAGCACAAATAAGTCACAATAAGCACATTAAGTTAACCAGCAAATCACTAAAATTGACTCACAAGGCACAATACAAGCAAAAAAGACGTAGTACTGTAGGGGACGCCGCGTGATACAAGAGAGGGTAGGGTAGGTAAGGGACAAGGGAGGTGTGCGCATACCTCTTCCACTGCCCACAAACTCGTCTCTGCGCATCTGAATCATTGTACTTCATCATACAGCCCAGATGCATACGTGGTAGGGCGAGCATTTTGAACTTGGTAATTTTACTCACCCCAGTTTGAATGTCGTAGCATTGGATTTTCGATCTCGTATATTGAAAATAGACCCTAATTTACTCAGCTCGTATCATTGATTTCTCGTATACCGAATGCTCGTTTAACGGGACCTCCCTGTACTTAGTTCACTAGTGGTGATATTGAGACGCTGAAATGTGAGTATTTATCGTTTTTCACCATTACACGCAACCCTCATTTTCCTGGACCTCCATTTCCCGGATATCAGATTTGCCGGACAAAATCCGAGATCCGGGGATATGTCAGAGTCCCGGACAAATGCCTGGTCCAGTCCGTAAATTGACACAGTTGTCCGGCGGTCCGAGCGTCTCCTGTCTCCCCTGGTCAGTGTCCGCGCCTCCCGCCAGGTGGCAGCATGCTCAGCGGTAGTATTGTTTACATTTGGGCACACGACACTCACGGTTCACCTGCACTGCCTCCGTCAGTCCCCTGACCCCCACTACCCCTGGTGCAGGAACGTCTCTTGAGACTATTGAACACTTTCTGCTGCCTCCCGCCAGGTGGCAGCATGCTCAGCGGTCGTATTGTTTACATTTGGGCACACGACACTCACGGTTCACCTTCACCGCCTCCGTTAGTCCCCTGACCCCCACTGCCCCTGGTGCAGGAACGTCTCTTGAGACTATTGAACACTTTCTGCTGCCTCCCGCCAGGTGGCAGCATGCTCAGCGGACGTAAAAGTCTGCGGCGGGGTAGTTGATACTAGTAAAAGTTGGCGGGGACAGTAAATACTAGAGTAGGATAAACGTCCGGGGGTGGATAATGGCCTCGGACTATTGCGATTCCAGGACTTTTGCTGTTTCCGAACCAGTGCTCCCCCCTATTAGTCCGGGAAAACGAGGTTTGTGTACTTTAGGTATACGTATGTTCTAATATATATTACTTAAAATTACTCTGGGTATTCTTCAACACAATCTTCAGTACATAATCGACGACTGGTACTATGGGGAATGTTGGGAATGTCAGTGTGTCGCACCAATGCATATTGAGAGCAACGCTGTGTTGGAACCTCACTATCCTCCCCACTCAAGCTCTCGGAATTACTATCGTAAATGGCGGCGTATAAGTCAACCAGGCGTACAAGTCGACCTCATGATTATTAGCTCAAGATTACGGGTTAGGCCTATACTTGCCGTATAAGTCGGCCCAAAAAATATGGTAGGCTACTGGTAGGCTACTGGTAGGCCAAAGCTTACAAAGTCTTTACCCCAGTAGTGTATGGTCACGATATATTTGTAGATCAGAATTACTGATTGTATTGTTAGAGTGTGAGATACGATGAGTTGAGCGGACAGCGCTGGCACTCGGACATCACAAGATCACAATTACAGCTGTGAGTTTGGCAAGAGTGTGGGAAAGACTGAGACAATCGTTCACAATGTAAAAAAGCCATGTAGCGCATCTTGACCCAAGGTTGGTTCCCAGCCTTGCCATAGCATCTAAGAACAAATTCTGAACTGCAAGCTCCATGTTACCATGTTCCCAAAAAATTTCAGCTGCATTTACTGAAAGTCTCGCATATCATTTAAAATGTGCTTTTCATCATAGTTTTATGGCCTGAGAAATGCAGTCTACTGAAGTGGTGCAGAGAGTATTGAGTATAAAATTACTTCTGTTCACACAACATGCTTACAAATGTTACAGGAATTATATTTTGACATCAGAGACTGTTTGCTGCAATTATATTCCTAAATACTGAAGGTACAGTCTAACCTGATGTACAGAAAGGATCTTTTGATATGTTACTTTAATTCTGTAATACTGCTAGTGTTGGATATGAAAAACCTCAAGAGAATGAGTAACATGAAGGCACTTAGAAATGTTACTCTTTATACCTAATAGTCCGTCAGCCACAGGCCAAAATTTGGTCGATCGGTACCAGTCAAGGTGGCCAATTTTAATACTCATTTCTTGAAAGATATATATTAGAGGGATACATTTTTGCCTGATAGCAATTTGGAAGTAGTAGCTTAAGGGTATTACAGACTAATTTATGATTTAGCTCCCCAAAATACATATTTTCAGAAAAAATAACCTAATGTTTTAACATACTTTTATTACATGTTGAAATTGTTCCAAAACATAATCAGTTAAGTAATAATATAATTGTTATAAAGATATACGTTATGTGTGGATATAAGACTGTCAAACCGTTTGAAGATTACATGTTACAGAGGTATGAACACCTTATAGAGAATTAATGAATATGCACTCGCAAATCTCAATATTATTAGGCAGTTTGAGATATTTACTCCAAATGAAGTCAATTGTCACACTACTCTACAATAATAAATTCAATTTTGCATCAGGAACATACCGTTATCTCCCACTAGAAATAAGTAAAAGCATTGTCATAATAGTTAAACATGTTAAAATTAATCTATATGGAATGACATTTATTTCCTGATACCCAACCAAATTTTAGATTTTTCTTGCACATTAATTATTCTGACAAACGTTTCGACATAAACTTTTAATATATCTATATATCATGAACAATACATAAACAGTTCAGTTGTACCAGTAAGTAATGACTAATTGCATACATAGTCTCCAATACAGATTACATAATAGTACCAACATCATCCAATGTACAACAGAAAGTGCACACATCACATAATTGCAACATTTGTAATGTTCGTATTTGCAGAATACTGAAACCAGTCTTTAATCCTGGATAATAACAGACCATGTATCAGTCAAAGTCCTCATCATCAATGTCATCCTCATCTACTGTGGGAGTCTCCTCTTCCTCGTCATCTGGCTGGTTCTCGCATGGGGACAGTTTGCAGAGCTCTGAGCACTTCAGTCCATTAATAACACAAGTGCACTTTGGAAGCCTGCACGTTTTAGAACAATTACATGCAAGGAGTTCCATTATAGTTTCAGGAGCAGTGGCTAAATCCATCCAGTCAATCATGAGCTCTTCCTGATCTCCAATTACTTCAAGCTTCCATCCGTGACCTCTTGGTGGTGGTGCATCTGGGTTGCCTTCCAGACTCCTTCTCCAGATTGCAGTTTGATAATTTGCTCGCAGAATGTGCTTGTGTAAAGCATTTGCGCATGGAGGTAGTTGGTGTGGCTCAATGTGTCCTTTCTTTGATGCAAACAAACAATAGCGCAGCTCATTAACTTTAGTCGTAGCCGTCTTAGAGGCATAAATCCGACATGTGAATTTTTCTAATCTGTCTACCAGTGATTGGGATACAGTCCATTCCTTTCCAAGTTCACAAAACAATTTCTGAACCTCGGGATCATACTTCAACAGTTTGAGGGAGCTCACCTTCCCTCGTCCAGCAAAGGTGCTGACAGCATCACACCCAGTGAATGAATGCATGCCAATGAGCATTGTGCATGTACAAGTGTACAAGTGTGCATGTGTCATGCAAGTAGATTACTTGAAACATGTAAATTACTCAGACTCATTTCCAGCGTTTCGTTATCAATAGTGTCTTGATATTTCTTAATTGTTATCTAATTAACTACTCAAACGAAATAAAGTATATATTGTTATTTTATTATTTTGTACCAAAATAAATTAACTCAGACTCTAGATTACATGAGGAATATGGAAATTAACCAATATCATTTTTATAATTGTAATTTACTTCTTTCATTCTTTTTTTTTTGGGGGGGGGGATGGGGCTAGACATATATTTACGTTATTGGATGTTAACTAGTTAACTAAATAGATATCTTAGACACTCCTAATGGTAAATTAATCAAATGCATTACTAAAAGTACATTTGATGGTAAAACGTGTGCATAATTAATGGTATGCACCCTAAATTATTGATTTTTAGATAATTCACATTATGATACTTTGAACAGCTCTAGCTACCTTAAGCTACTCATTTGAGACTGCTATCATACATTTTTTTAATACCTATGGATAGACCTTTCAAATGATACTACATACGTTTGGCCACCTCATATGGTACCGGCCACCCCCCATAGCTGACGGACTATAATACATACAGTACATAAAGACATCCATCATCACCATCACTGGCTGCCAGGTAGTCCTTCCCTATGATGCTTGCCATGTTCCTTGATGCTCCTATTCCAGCAGGAAAATATACAAACTTAAGAAGGGCTCCAATGAGAAGTATATGGAGCAAGACAATAACAGTGAGTAAATCTATCATATACTACAACAACAAATGAAAGCATCAATCCATGATTCGTAACAAAGAAAAAAAAAGACAATCACACTTCCACACATGGCCTTCTCCATATATGTAGTTCTTGACAGGTCATTATTAAATTATATAACAGGATAGGCAACTTGAGGATGAAATAATGTTACTTAATAAAGGTTACTAGTGTGGTGGGTGTATCCAGGAAGCCCAGCAGAGGCAACCAATACACAGCTGGATGGTACAGGGGAAAAAACTGGACAAGTAAGTCCTGCTCTTATCAAGGACAGCCACTCCAGTTGAGGAGCTAGTTTTCCTCACATTGGTATGATATGAATCAAACTGAACCTTTCATTCCTACACACACATGACTTCCTTATCTTCAAGACGGTTGAAATACGAGACTTGCTAGGTTAATAGCACAATACTTTCATGGGAAATTTAACATGATGCATTTGTATATTGTAGAAAAAATGTAACAAAACTTTTCAAACACTAGAAAATATACTAGAGTAACTTATTTTCCATACGAAACAACAGCAAAGAACATCCACAACACAGAAATGTAAATATATATCCAATAGGAATTGGCAACAGCAACACTAACAATACAACGGTAAACACATTTAAGATTGTACCTCTGTAAAAACAATGACAGCCAAAGAATAGGTCCCTTCTAAGGCTACATTCTCCCACTCTAACCCTCATGGCAGGCATATTCTACCACACAAAACGAAGTGTGGGTATATTGGGAGGAGCAGTAAAGTAGTAGGTTTAGTACTCACACTCAATAAGATTATATTTATTTTCTATTAAAATGTTAAATTCATTTTATCTAAGTGATGTCAACCTGATGATAACAATAATACAGAAAAGGTGGCGGTTCATGGTTATCTAAAAAGTAAACCTGTACAAATGTTACCCTCAATAATGCTAGTATGATGCTCATGTGTAGCCACCCAAACAATATCCCAAGTGTGTCTACCTGCAGAAAATCCCACATTCACACAAGAGTCCACACAAACAGCTTCATCTAAGAATGTTCCCCTAAATAATTTCTGAGTGTTCACCCAAATTATTTCCTTGAAGAACTTCCATCCAGACACTCTACCACGAGTGTCTACACAAACAATTTCCCTAAAGAATGTCTATCCAAATACTTTTGCTTAAGGATGCCTCACAATCCCCCCCAAATTTCCCGAAAGAATGTCCATCCAAATACTTTTGTTTAAGGATCCTTCACAATCCCCAACATTATGTCCACAATAATTTTCCTCAAAGTAATCGTCCAGACCATTTCATCATTCATGATTTAATGCAGTCAAAATATAGCCATTATCAAATATATCAACAATATGTTGTCACTTTTTGCATCCAGTCAGCCGTTTTTAAATAATCCGCAATCAAAATCTGCAAATTCCCCGAGCTTCCAAAACACTCCTGACGACTAGCAGACGACACACCATGGCTCGGTGAAGTCACAAAAGTACGTTAACTAAATAAATAAAATAATCAATCGGGTAATTTTCCCGATTGATGAGGTTATTTATTTAGTCAATGCTAATTGATACATGGTACTAATTCATTTATCAGGAAACAAAATATATAAGTAAATAAATAACATCATCAATCGGGAAAATTACCCGATTGATGATTTTATTTATTTATTTAACGCTAATTTATGCATGGTTTTAATTAATTTATCAGATAACGAAATATATCAATGGAAAGCTAATAAAATTGCGCTTCTATTGATACCCTTCATGATAAAAGTTGACTCGCAGTTTTAAATGGCGAAGAGTTAAAGTAATCGTCCAGACCATTTCATCATTCCTGATTTAATGCAATCAAATCATAGCCATTAACGAGTATATCAACAATACGTCGTCACTTTTTGTATCCAGTCAGCCGTTTTTAAATAATCCGCAATCAAAATCTGCAAATTCCCCGAGTTTTCAAAACGCTCTCAAGGTTTGCAGACACTCATGCTCAGGCTCAGTGACGTAGCATCAGGGAGGCTCATCTTCCCGCGCTTGATCAGAGGCACGTAAACACAGAGATAAATATAGTACTTGAAGATATTTGGGTGTTTCTGATAGATTTTTTTTGCTATATGCCACATGCATGCATCCTTTATGGGTGCAGCAAGACAGCTGTGCCTTTTGAGAAAAGTTTGCACACGGAAAGGAGTGGCGTGTGTAGGGTGATACACGCCAAGTGTGTTGGGGCGAGCAGTTGTGTTGAGAAACGGTGTGTAGTGAGGGTACACATCGGGTGAAAGACTGGGTGAGAGTGTGCAGCGCGACTAGTCGCCTACCCAGTGTGTGGGGTTGGGACGACGAGTGTGAGGTGAGCCTGTGTACACGGGTGTGCTGGACAAGGGCGGCGCCCCCCCCGTAAGACAGTGACTCAGTCCAACACCATACCAGACCAGGTGGCCCTGTTAGACAGGGACGCCAGGACTGGCAGCAGCGGTGGACCACCACGACTGTGAGGCTTTGCCTCTTAACAAGACCAAGTAAACCAAGTAAACCAGTTGTGGAGTGGGCGTGCCCTGTGGTGAGAGACCCTGTGGTGGTGTGGCTGTCACACTTTCTGCCTTCCCGCCCGCATATTTTCCAACTCTATGCTGTAGTTAATGCTAGTATGTGGTTTCCGAGTAATGACGTTTGACTGTAGCTCCAAAACTAACCATAGGATTTTCTCGAAAGTACCTTCATTGTGATTCCCACACACACATGGTTTAACCTCATTTACCAATCCATGTTTTGGAGAAGTGCCAGGTCCTCCTGCTGAACCTCAGGCTCTGCTAACACCTGTTAATCCACCTCGTACTCGGGCTTAAACATATAGGATCCCATGACAATCTGAGGTTCGTTTTCCTCATAGTATACGCGACCAGCGTCATTTCTTTCGGTGTCAGATTGAGCATCGTACTCTTAAATCTGTCACAGCGACAGATTCACTGTCTGACACCGAAGTACAATCGCTCATCATAACAATTGCCGACAGGTGTCAGACAGAGTGTCTGCGGGCGTCCCTGTTCTGACGTCATCAATAACAGTCGTAGCCCTGTTGGAGGGAAGATTTTTTTTCTCGCGCGCTTTTTACAAAAGTCGTGTTTTAACGGAAATAAGGCCTGGAAATAAATTATTTTTGGTGGATTAGGTGTTTTGAATGTACATTCAACATAATTCGGCAAAAAAAAAATGGGTCTGGACGATTACTTTAAGTGAATATTAAGTTCATGCATATTTCTTCATAGTCTCGTAATGGCATTTCTTTAGCGTGTTTTACCGTTTTTTATTTGATAATATTATAGAACAAACATTTACGAAAATTACAGTATACCATATATACTGATAAACCAGTCTATATGATAGTCCATAGACCACTATATCTCTTTGTCGGGCACCCCGCAGGCCCCTATGCAGCCCCGCAATTCAAAACATTGTCGTGTGAACAGTCCAGGTATACGGTGGTCTATGACTAGTAATATGAGCCTGAGTCACGAATGGAAAATTAACGATAATTTTGTCGTAACGATAAAGCCACGATAACCACGATAGTGCCATGAACGTATCACGATAGCGTTAAAGTAATCGTCCAGACCATTTCATCATTCCTGATTTAATGCAGTCAAAATATAGCCATGATCGAGTATATCAACAATATGTTGTCACATTTTGCATCCAGTCACCCGTTTTTAAATGATCCGCATTCAAAATATGTAAATTCCCCGTGCTCTCAAAACACAACTGTTTATCAGCAGACGACGCACCATGGGTCGGCGACGTCACAACAGGGAGCCTCCGAGCACCGCCTGATACATATGCGCGGAGACTCTGAGAAAAATGTAGTACTTGGGGAATTTTGGGCGTTTCTGATATTTTTTTTGTGCGATGTGGCATGTACTTGCATCCTGTGTGGGTGCAGCGTGGGGGCTGTGCCTTTATCGAGAGCTTAGCACCCATTTGCAAACTGTGGGGCGACGATATATGTGTGCAGATGTGTGCAGCGGCGGCAAGTGGCGGGGAGCGGCGGGTAGTAGCAGGCCACCGAGATGAGAGGGCTGCAGTACCCAGCTGGCTACTACCAGCCGCTCCCCATCGCTCCAAAGGTCTGCACACATATATCGTCGCCGCGTGGGTTGTGAATGGGTGCTAAGCTCTCGGGAATGGCACGGCTTTCTTGCCGTGCCCATGCAGGATGCAAGTATGCGCCGTGTCGCACAAAAAATATACCAGAAGCACCCAAAATTCACCAAGTACTACATTTTTCTCAGAGTCTCCGTGTGTCTGTGTCGGGCGGGGCTGGGAGGCTTACCTCTTGTGTCGTCGCCAGCAAGTTTCGCGCCACAGCTGGAATGTGGCTGTTGTTTTTCCCGCGCTTTTTACAAAAGTCATGTTTTTAGGGAAATAAGGCGTGAAAATGAATAATTTTTTGTGGATTAGGTATTTTGAATGAACATTCAACATAATTATGCAAAGAAAAAATGGGTCTGGACGATTACTTTAAGAGCTAGCAACATGCCCCACACGGGGGTGGGTTTTGGTGATGGTGAAGGAAGGGGGGGGTAGAGATGAAGGTGGGAGAAACAGGGGTGGGTGTTGGTGATGGAGAAGAGGGGGAAACGGGGGGGGAGAAGGCGTTGTTGGGGATGGTGGGGAAACGGGAGGGGGGGGGTTGACTGAGAAAACGTTGTTGGGGGTGGTGGGGATGAGTGGACGGGGCTGGGTTGTTTTGATGGAGTACGGGGGTGGTGGTGGTGGGGATGAGTGGTTAAACGGGGGTGGGTGGCATCACCTAGAGTACCTTTATAAGAGGTATAAGAGGTTTGTTCTTTTATAACGGTACTCTAGTATCACCATTTGGTGATTGAGTAAGGGGTGGGGAGTAGGGGGTGGGTGTTGGTGATGCAGAAAGGGGGGGAAGGTAGAAATGAAGGCGGGCGTAACGGTTTTTTATAGTCACGATAGACATACAACGATCACGATAGTGTCACGAAGCTGCTACATAGATAACGATAGCATCACGTTAGACTTACGATAGCGCTGCGTTGGGTACAAAAATCGGGGAGCTTCTCAATTTTTTAGTGCATGCACTAACTTTTCGTGGCCTCGGCCGAGTGCGTCACGAGCGTCAAGATCGGTCACGATAGACAGGACCATGACGGCGCGGCGCATTGCATTGTTGGCGCTATCGTGGTTTGATTATGGAATGTGTGAAGGGGGCTTTAGGTTAGATTAGTCTGAGGATTAGGTTAGTTTAATGGTTTGATTAGTTTATTATTTGATGCTTTTACAAATTGAGTGTTTTTTCCAGTCAAAACGTATAAAGTGTATTTTTTGAAATTTGTCATAATTTTTTTCGCATTGCAAAAAACACTCTTTTATGAGGTTTACACAGGAAAAAACTATCTCCATTAGGAAAAGCATCACACATTAAAGTAATCGTCCAGACCCATTTTTTCTTTCCATAATTATGTTGAATGTTCATTCAAAATACCTAATCCACAAAAAATAATTAATTTCCACGCCTTATTTCCCTAAAAACATATCCTTTATATATGTATAACATGATATACTGCGGGGTCATGCCTTGAGAACTTCCGCTGGTCTTGGGTGAACGAAGAGGCCCTGGTACTAAGATGGCGCCCATAAATTGAGTTGTCGCTACTCTATTATTCCAGGTACTCTAATACCAACATGCCTCACCAGACATTCGTTGGTGACGGTTGGTCTATTGTGACTCTATCAAGACCCATATTTAGCACTATCATGACGCAATCTCCGTATTCTTAGGGTTATCATGACGTCTTCCTAGAACAATCGTGACACATAATTAGCTCTATCGTGACTCATGCTTGCGTTTATCGTGACGCATTATGCATATTATCAGGGCTATCGTGACACACTGTAACGGTTTTTATCATGACACCTCGTCACGATAGACATACGACGATTACGAGTGTCACGAAGCTGCTACATTGATAACGATATCAATCATTGGGGGCATACGCCGGGGGGGCGCGTCGCCTCGCCCACCTTACGACGCCACTCCCGGGGGTCACCACGCGCGAGTTCCCATGCAGGCTCCTTTCCCATACCAAGCAGCTCTCGACAAGAAACATCAACGTGCCCCAGCCACGAGCCTTGTGGGCGCCCCCTTGGCCTCCTCCATGCCGGATTGTCTCTTACAGATACAACCCGATGGGAAGGATCGGTTTCAGGGTAGCGTGCCACATGCCCATATAGCCGAAGTTGGCGCTGCACGGACTATGCAGGTAATAGGCCTCGATTCAGTCTCACGGTGCAATCGCTGATTTGACACGTAATCATCCCAGCGATACCCCATGATTCTGCGAAGACACTTATTACCAAAGGCATTGATTCGGCTCTTCAAGTCACTATTTAGTGTCCATGTCTCACAACCATAGAGTAAGACAGGGATCACAAGCGACTTGAAGAACCAGATCTTTGTCCTCCTGCACAGGTACCGACAACGCCAAATACTCCCGCTGAGCGAGTCCATAACACCGTGGGCTATGCCAATCCGCCGTAAGACTTCTTGACGTGACCCGCCGTCATTATGGACTGCGCTACCAAGGTATGTAAAACTTTCCAAGATCTCAATGTCCTCGCCACACGCATGAACAGAATGTACTGCTTCATCTAGTAAGTCTCCAAATACCTGGACCTTGGTCTTGAGCCAGGAGACCTCAAGTCCCAAAGGCTTTGCCTCCTCGTGCAGCGCCTCGAGAGCCATCACCAGGACCTCCAGCGACTCAGCAAAGATTACTGCATCATCGGCAAAAACAAGATCAGTGATCTTGGTGTTGCCGACGGATGCTCCGCAATCACTTTGATCTACAACCTTGTCCAATACCCAGTCCATACAAGCGTTGAAAAGTGATGGGGCAAAGACGCACCCTTGCCTCACTCCTGTATTCACAGGAAAGAAGCTGGATACACCTGCCCCACACTTCACAGCACTCTCAGTCCCAGAATACAGACCAGTTATCAAACCAATAGTCCTTGCAGGAATCCCTCGAAGTCGCAGAAGATCCCAGAGTGACTCACGATGCACTGAGTCAAATGCCTTCTTGAGATCAACATAGGCTGCAAGCATCCCCTGTCGAAACTCACGTCGGCGTTCCAATAAAACGATAACGATAGCGCCACGATATACTTACGATAACGCTCCGTTGGGCACAAAAATCGGAAAGCTTCTCGATTTTTTAGTGCATGCACTAACTTTTCGTGGCCTTGGCCAAGTGCGTCACGAGCGTCACGATCGGTCACGATGGAGCCATTATGCTTCTATTGATATGATAATCATGACCATGACGGCGCTACTCATTGCATTGTTGGCGCGATCGTGGTTCGATTATGGAATGTGTGAAGGGGGCTTAAGCTCCCTTCACACATTCCATAATCGAACCACGATAGCGCCACCAATTTGATTATTGACGCTATCGTGAAATTTAACCACAATGAACGAAGACCACGATAGCCTCACAACAATGTCACGCTGCCTGTACGTATGTGTCATGACGGTCGTAAGATGGTCACGATGGAGTCATGACTACGTCACGACTAGGTCACGATAGAGTCATGACTACGTCACGACTACGTCACGAATGGAAAATCAACGGTCATTTTGTCGTCACGATAGAGCTACGATAACCACGACTGTGCCATGACGGTACCAT
>JACEEZ010020963.1:98719-128719 GCA_016584305.1 Chionoecetes opilio
AGGCGAATCGATGCCTTTGATAAATAGTGTCTTCGCAGTCATGGGGTATCGCTGGGATGATTACGTGTCAAATCAGCGATTGCACCGTGACTGAATCGAGGCCTATTACCTGCATAGTCCGCCAACGCCAACTTCGGCTATATGGGCATGTGGCACGCTACCCTGAAACCGATCCTTTCCATCGGGTTGTATCCGTATAGGCCCCCATCCACGGTGCGATCTGGTCGTACGACCATCGGACAGATCTGGTTGGATCCAACCAGATTGGATCGTGAGTGGGGTGATTTTGGTCTGTCCGACCGACTGACAGCTGGTCGGATGCGACCAAGCAGTGTTTGGTTTTTAGATCCGACAGATCATCCGGTTCAGACCGGATCGCACCGTGAGTGTGCTGATCGTGAGGCCAACCGTCAGTTTCGCCACTGACAGCGTCGCGAGAGGATTACCAAGATGAATTGTTTCTTTGATGACAAGCACTTTTGAACAGAATTCATCCAATTATATAGAAACTGAATGTTTGTGGGAAATAAAAAGCAAAAAGTAAATGGATAAATATAAGAAAAATACAGCTTATGAAGTATTGGTAGAGAAACTCAAGGAGCGGGACAGTGAGCGACAGTGAGGCTAATGTTGAAACAGTAAAAAAAAAAAAAAAATATGAGAAGTGTGTTCCGGAAATATATTAAGAAAATAGCTGCCTCTATGAAATTTGGTGCGAGCGCGGATGATGTTTACGTTCCTCAGTTGTGGTATCAGATTCCATCAAAAGTGATTCGATCCTCGTTGCATAGACCCATCATGGGAACCGCTCTCCACCGTTTCTATCACCAACTGAATTGATCCTGAGGTGCGGTCGGATCGTTAGTGGGTGGTAGGATATCCATCGGATCAGGTCTGTCGGATCAGATCGTACGACCAATCGTACCGTGGATGGGGGCCTTAAAGGCCCCCATCCACGGTACGATTGGTCGTACGATTGATCGACAGACCTGATCCGATGGATTTCCTACCACCACTAACGATCCGACCGCACCTCAAGACCAGTTCAGTTGGTGATAGAAACGGTGGAGAGTGGTTCTCATGATGGGTCATGCAACGAGGATCGAATTACGTTTGATGGAATCTGATACCACAACTTAGGAGCGTTAAACATCTGCGTTCACACTAAATTTCACAGAGGCAGTTATTTTCTTAATATATTTCCGGCACACACTCTCATATATTTTTTTTTTTTTTTTTTTTTACTGTTTCAACATTAGCCTCACTCGCTCACTGTCACTCCTCGAGTTTCTCTACCAATAGGTGTCTTGCACTGACGTCACGACCTAGCGTCTTCAAGCCAAATGCCGCCGTCTTCAAGCCAAATGCCGCCCGTCGGAGCGAGCTGGATGACCAACAAAATCCCCTTGCCGCCCGTGTTTGCCAGCTTATGATAATTTTCCCCTACCAAAGATATGTTATCAGTATAAAAGATATACTGTTGTCCCTTTGGAAATGTTTTACTATAATATTATCAAATAAAAAAACCGTAAAACACACTAAAGAAAAGGGCCCTTATGAGACTCAAGAAATATGCATGAACTTAATATTCATCAGCGCCAGCTCCCATTAATATTTTGCTCGAAAACTTTTTACATGACAATGTCAATAGAAGCGGAATTTCATTAGCTTTCCATGATATATTTCGTTATCTGATAAATGAATTAGAACCAGGTATAAATTAGCGTTAACTAAATAAATAACCTCATCAATCGGGAAAAATTACCCCATATCATGATGTTATTTATTTAGTTAACGCTAATTTATGCATGGTTCAAATTTATTTATCAGATAACGAAATATATCAATGGAAAGCTAATGAAATTCCGCTTCTATTGACATTGTCCATGTAAAAAGTGTTCGAGCAAAATATTAAATGGGAGCTGGAGTTGGTGAATATTAAGTTCATGCATATTTCTTGAGAGTCTCATAATGGCCTTTCTTTAGTGGTTTTACGGTTTTTTATTGAAATATTATAGAACAAGCATTCCGAAGATGACAGTATATCTTTTATACTGATAAACATATATTTGGTAGGGGAAAATTACCATAAGCTGGCAAACACGGGCGGCAAGTGGAGTTTGTTGATCCTCCAGCTCGCATTTCCCGCGCCTGTCGCAGCCACAACAAACAAGGGCTGTGATGTCACGTGCAGGACACCTATATACTCATAAGTTGCATTTTTCTTAAATTTATCCATTTACTCTTTGCTTTTTATTTCCCACAAACATTCAGTTTCTATATAATTGGATGAATTCTGTCCAAAAGTGCTTCTCATTAAAGAAACAATATTCATCTTGGTAGTCCTCTCGCGACGCTGTCAGTGGCGAAACTGACGGCTGGCCTCACGATCAGCACACTCACGGTGCGATCCGGTCTGAACCGGATGATCTGTCGGATCTAAAAACCAAACATTGCTTGGTCGCATCCGACCAGCTGTCAGTCGGTCGGACAGACCAAAATCACCCCACTCACGATCCAATCTGGTTGGATCCAACCAGATCTGTCCGATGGTCGTACGACCAGATCGCACCGTGGATGGGGGCCTTAAGAGACAATCCGGCGTGGAGGAGACCAAGGGGGCGCCCACAAGGCTCAAGGCTGGGGCAAGTTGATGCTTCCTGTCGAGAGTTGCTTGATATGGGAAGGGAGACTGCATGGGGACTCGCGCGTGGTGACCCTCGGGATTGGCGTCGTAGGGTGGGCGAGGCGACGGGCCCCCCGGCGTATGCCCCCAATGATTGATTGATTAATCTGGTCCCTAAAATTGCACTTTATAAAAATCTTGTTATGTGCATTTCTTATTTAATTTTCTTTTTATTTAATGTAGAGACAGGCGTGGATATTGGCATTGTACGTAGGGACACGTAGGGACTTTTCATGATTTCTGTAGGGAAATTTGGACCAAAAATTAGTGTTTGAGTTGGCAACACTGGTATACCACACGACTCGCTACTCAGCAGTGGACGAGCATTACAACACGAGATCCAACCATAACGCTCGGCATCAACATCACATTATTTCGGGTCTGACACGCAGAAACGAAGATAAACATAGGCAGTACGGAAGCTGCCACCCCCATTCCCCCCCCATGGAGGCTTTCCCATCTAACATTGTTCTTAAGTTCATTTCCCCTCGAATTATTCAAACCAACAAATGATTAAGACAATTCAGGATCCTCGCTCGCTTCCTATCTGTCGTTAGTCCTGCGGCGAGCTTGTAACCCTGTGCAGGCGGCTTCAAATATTAGTGTCTGCTGGGGCGACTTATTGTAGTTATACCTCCAGACTATATAGTGGTATAGGGGGTGGGACGTTCTGCAGACTGGGAAGGGGAGGGTAAAGGCAGGGGCGTGCGGGTGTGGTAGGAGGCTAAGGAGGATTTGCAAAAAAAAACTGCAGGAAGGCGAGCATTTGGATGTGGCCCGTTAAGTGTTCTGTGTATGTGTGTTATCACAGCATAGAATGGTACCTTAGGCGAATTTTGGTGAGCAGGCTGCCATAAGCTGGCTTGCAGCAGCTTGCGGTTTTCTGTTTACGCGAGGCACTTTTCGCAAGCCGGCTTACCCAGCTGGCGCAAGCAGTGGTAAGCGAGGGTCTGGGCTCGCTTATCACGGCTTAAAACGTGACGTCAGAGAAAACAATAACATGGCAGGGTCTCTTTGTTGACTATCGTCGTGGAAATAATGAGTAATTACAGATAACAGGACACAAGTATACACATGGATGGACATTCATAAGCAGTGAAGCACGGATTTACCTTAAGACCACGAAAAAGAATATACAGTGTCAATGACATGAGAGGAGATCTTTAAAACTGCTGAAAGAATTGTCCTGTCTAAAGCTCCATTCACACATTCCATAATCGAACCACGATAGCGCCACCAATTTGATTATTGACGCTATCGTGAAATTTGACCACGATAAACGCAGACCACGATAGCCTCACAACAATGTCACGCTGCCTGTACGTATGTGTCATGATGGTCGTAAGATGGTCACGATGGAGTCATGACAGCTGCAAGACTACGTCACGAATGGAAAATCAACGGTCATTTTGTCGTCACGATAGAGCTACAATAACCACGACAGTGCCATGACGGTGCCATGAACGTATCACGATAGCGTCAAGAGCCTCACACGTGGGTGGGTGTTGCCATGGTGATGGAGAAGGAAGGGGGGGTAGAGATAAATGTGGAAGAAACAGGGTTGTGTTGGTAATGGAGAAGGGGGGGAGACGGGTGGAGGGTTGTAATAAAGAAGGGGGTGATGGTGTTGGTGGGGAAACAGGGGGGGGGGGGGGGGGGGGGGAGAAGGCGTTGTTGAGGGTGTGTGGTTAAAACGGGGGTGGATCCACCACCCACCCCCTACTCCCTACTCCCATCACCACGTGGTCATGGGAGTAGGGGGAAGAGAGTAGGGGGTAGGTGGCATCACCACGTGGCCATGGGAGTAGGGGTTAGGGAGTAGGGGGTGGGTGGAGGTGAATGAGAAAGGGTGGGGAAGGCGGAAGAGGGTGCAAAAAAGGGGGGAAAAGGGACGGTGCCCCGTGCCATGAAGGGGCACCGTCATGGCACTGTCGTAGTTATCGTAGCTCTATCGTGACGACAAAATGACCGTTGATTTTCCATTCGTGACGTAGTCTTGCAGCTGTCATGACTCCATCGTGACCATCTTACGACCATCATGACACATAGGAATGAAGGCGCGCGTAATGGTTTCTTATCGTCACGATAGAAATACGACGATCACGATAGTGTCACGAAGCTGCTACATAGATAACGATAGCGTCACGATAGACTTACGATAGCGCTGCGTTGGGTACAAAAATCGGGGAGCTTCCCGATTTTTTAGTGCACGCACTAACTTTTCGTGGCCTCGGCCGAGCGCGTCACGATCGGTCACGATGGACCCATAACCAGGACCATGACGGCGCTGCGCATTGCATTGTTGGCGCGTTCGTGGTTCCATTATGGAATGGGTGAAGGGGGCTTTATCAATCCGACGGTAGTCCCAGTAACGTGTAGTAGTTTCTGCAGAATTTTGCTGATAATAGGGCACAAATTAGCATTAGTTGTACATTTAGAAGCGCGGGCTTAACTTTAGGACCACAATAATAGAGCTACAGTGGTATGACATGAGAGGAGTACATCAAGTCTGGTGAAATAACTTTCCCGTGTCTTGTAACCCTAACACCAGTCCGTATGACGTTGTTTTTCTCTAATTTTACTAATTATGCAATCAAAAGCAGACAGGAAACGTTTTCATTGATACATTAAATATTTCTATATTTATGCTTCAATTTCGGTTCTTAAGAGGTCCTGTAAGCAGGAGATGGGGCCCCTAACCACTCATGTTCAAGAATGCAATCTGCCCCAAACAGGTATCATATTCATCTCATACACATCAAAATAGTATTTTCTTTTTAATTAGCAAGATGCTATATTCCGGGCATGCCTAGGCTTCCTACGACAACAAAATTCTGTCTTTGTTTATCAACGAAAGGGGGGGCGCGAACTGCGCATGGCCGGTGTCGTGTGACCAGCAGTCTATTTATGAGCTGCAGTCCACCTTTGTTTACTAACAAAAGAAAACGCGAACTGCGCATGCGCGGAGGCGAATATTTTTTAGTAAATTGATATAAATATTCATCCCTATATTTGGCTAATCTTTCCTGTAAATCTCCAGCTATGTTGTCGGAGGACGCCAGCAAATGCTTTTGCTGATTACAAGTCTTTTTTAGTAAACTATCGCCTCTGGGCATGTGCAGTTCGCGCCCCCTCCCCTTTTTGTTGATAAACAAAGACGGATTTGTTGTCGTAGGACGCCTGGGCATGCATTTGTTGATCAACAAGTCATGTTAGGCCCTTTACATCAATTTACTATAAAATATTCGCCTCCGCGCATGCGCAGTTCGCGTTTTCTTTTGTTAGTAAACAAAGGCGGACTGCACCTCACAAACAGACTGCTGGTCACACGACACCGGAGCGCATTAAACACAGTACCGTGTTCGCATCTTGTCGCGTGTTCCTAAATGTTCGACGAGTATTCTCAAGCAGGGGAGGGCATATTGTTTAATTTTTTCATATGATAAAGATTCATGAATCGAATAATGCGCTCTGCTTATGTTATAGTGAAGTGAAGGACCATTAAATTAAATAAGCCTATATTCAGTGATTCATGACTAAATTTACGGGATACAGCATCTTCCTAATTTCAAAACAAACCTATTTTGATGTGCATCATAATCTTTCCTGTAAATCTCCAGCCATGTTGTCGGAGAACGTCTGCGAAAGCTTTTGTTGATAACAAGTCTTCGTTAGTAACCTTTCGCCTCCGCGCATGCGCAGTTCGCTCCCCCCCCCCCCTTTTTGTTGGTAAACAGATGGGTTGTCGTAGGACGCCTGCGAATGACTTTGATGATCAACAAGTCTTGTTCGTAAATATTCGCCTCCGCGCATGCACAGTTCGCGTTTTCTTGTGGACTGCACGGAATACACAGACTGCTGGGAACGCGACACCTGGGCGTTCTGGCGAAGCACACAATCGAATCAAGCCAGGCTTATGGCAGCTTACTCACCAAAATTCGCCTCTTATGTCTACGGATACTTCCATATATATATATATATAATATATATATATATATATATATATTAATATTATATATATATATATATTATATAATATATACAGTGGGCGCAAAAAAAAAAAAAGTGACATTTTTTGCGCAAAAAAAAATGTTACATGGAAAATATGTAAATATGTCACATTATTTTCTTTGTTTCAAAGACCGCGGTTAATTTTTAACGGTTGTATCATACGTCTGGCAGTAGTACTTCGTTAGTAAGACGGGTACTGTCAAGTTGTGTGCAGCTCAACCATTCAGAGTGAGCCAGACGTTGACGTGGGGGGGGTGCCGCTCCACTCTCCAGCCACGCTCATTTTACTGCGTCACAGTACTTTTTGACCCCCCAAACCGCCCACGATTGTCGAGGATGGCTTCGAAGCATATAACGGGAGAGGACAAGGCCAGGGCACTCACAAAAATTGAACAGGGCGTCTGTCATCAGAATTGCTGCGAATTCCATAATTGAGTCCATGCTTCCATGCCAAGGAGGATGAGGCAGGTCAACAAGGTCAAGGGAAATATGACGAAATATTAATGTATATATTCCTTTATGATATATGTCCATGTTTTTCTATGAATATACCCATTGAAATGCATTTATCTGTTTTAATTATGCCAATTTATGACGAAATATTGCAATGTAACCTTTTTTTTTTTGCGCCCACTGTATATATATATATATATATATATATATATATATATATAATATATATATAATATATAATATATATATATATATAATATATATATATATATATATATATATATATATATTCTCTCACTCATAGCCAGCAACTCAGCAGTGTGAAAGTCCTGTGTGAAGTTGTCCAAGATTAGCGTCATCCCGCTTTGTACTCGGTGTTCGACAATGGAATCTCAAGTGATTTAAAGGTCGCATTCTCTACAGTACGGCTGATTTGACTTAGCTCTGCCTTAGTCAAGTTCATAACATCGGAACACAAGAGTATTGGGACGCCACGCCACCACCACGGCCAAGCTCTCTATATGCACCCTCTCGACCATGAAGCGATACGCAGCTCAACACTCACGAACGGCACGCCAAACCTCCATCAGGAACAAGGTTTGGCTTCGTTACCTCAAGCGCCATTAGTTGGTTAGCGCTGCTGTTTTTGAAGGTCATCATGGTCATGTTTTGAGTGTCGCTGCAGTGAGCATGAATTACATAAGCTAAGTCAGGGATCTGGGTTGTGGCAGGTGTACGCATACAGCATGGCGGTGTTGCGAAAAACAAAGAAAAAGGTTCCCACCATCATTGTGATAGATGCAACAGCCCCGAGCCAGCAGCTACCAGCATGAGAAAGCTCTAAGCCTTTTATCTGAACAGAAACTTTCACAGCCTCCCCCCCCCACCCTCTCCCAGCGCCACCGCAAGACCCACCTGCCGCCATTCTCATCAGCAGCTTCCACGGTTCCCATCTACTTAATAAAGGCTTACGCACATGGGAAATCATGCGGGAGATACAAAACAGAGACTAGGGGCCGATTTCTCAGTCGTCCCCTTTCGTTGGGGTCCTTACCAACGAGCGGCCATTTCCATCCCCAACAACAAAATCCGATTTCTTAGTCGTCTTTTGGGCCACTGTTGGTTTGTATCGATACCATAGATTGGAACCTTTGGGGACGCCGGGTTGGGGAGCCTAGTGCCTCCCCAACAGTGCTTACTAATGCAATTATTTATCAAATACCACTAATTCCTACTTCCATATGGTTATATTTTCTTCTAAAAAAGATGTAAAAAAAATTCAGACAACGCATCAACACGTTAGAGGGTTATAATGAAAGAAAAAGAAAAGTTTTAAAAGAACTTGGATGGCCGCGGTGAATGCACGTTACCACCTGTCAAGCAGACAACATATTTTTCACGGCCATCTGTCTTAATAAATTATTTTATCTGTCACCCTATATTCTTCTATAATTCAGTAATAGTGTAGGTATATATGCGTAAGATATACAAAAGTGGTTATATGTGAACTTGTTATTATAAATAAAAGTAATAATTTTAAATAGAAAAATGTATTTTATATAATTTAATATAATATAATTTATATATAATAAAATACAACAAAATATAATTTATAAATTAAAGTAGAATATTATAAATAATCGTTGTTATTATTTATATGTGTGTAAATAGTAATTATTTACTGACTTTGGATGGAATATTTACATTTTCCGCCACTCAGGCATACCAGCAGTACCGAATCTGCCGTCTTTGATTCGTTGGTATCCTTACCATGTTGGGGAGCTCCTGGTTCACGAAAACAGCGACTAAGAAATCGGATCTCTTTGTTAGTAAGGACTGTTACCAGGTTGGTAAGGCTTTTGGTTAGGGAGCTTACCAAAGGACTAAGAAATCGGCCCTAGGACTCATCAGTAAAGATTGAATGCCATGGAAGCTGGTCTCCTACTTTTCTGTGCGGTTGTGTGATTATGTAAGAGAAAATTACATCCCCCTTACCTTGTAATTGTTACTTGATGACTGATACGTGTTTTTATGTAGCTGTACATTATTTACATGCATGATACGTGTTATTCTGTACATGTACGTACACCATGAGGGAAGTCTGCGTGGAGCTGAGGGCATAAGACTAGACACAAAATGATGGACGGCTCAGCCACAAGTAAGATATGTGAGGCGATGGAAATCAGACCACTGCACATTATAATCTGACATAGAGAGACTGACGGCACACCATGAGGCGGCACGGATCACGGAGACCCGACACCTCCACCACGCCGCTCGTCGAAGCAAGTCGGTGTGTGACATAATAATAAACATCCGCTGATAGGTAAGACTTTTATCACGTTGCATTACCTATAAAAAAATAATTCAAAGTTTGAAGGTCTCTACGAGGCCTTCAAAAACATCAGAAAATGCGGTATATAAATATTCCATGCATACAGCAGGGACTGTGAATTGGCAGGGTAAGCGGATCCCATGACAATTGTCTGAAGGGCGACAGGTAATTGTCTCTGAAGACCAGTTTCTACTCCACTAGCACAAACGTGACTGAGAATGTCCAAACAAGAAGTAACAGTAACATCACATAAGGACATAAGCACGCATCATATAATGGCTCTAAAACTGTGATGAAAGTGTTAGAGGTTGCGTCAGGGAAAATATAAAATTATGTAACGGGTCCAAAACTGACTGCAAATAATAGTGAGAAGCCACCACAAAGTCCAAGGCCGCCGACCACTCTAGGCTCCAGCCACCTCCTCTTTTTTTAATGCCCTGCCGCCGCGAAACTTAGAAGACATGGGAGAGAGAATATTCGATAATGTGAGAGACTACTTTTAAGTGTTGCGGCGAAGAGAGAAGCACTCTAGTCAGGGCCGTATTTATAAGGGGGCAAAGGGGGCAATTGCCCCGGGGCCCCCTGCCAGAGGGGGCCCGAAAAAGAAAAGAAATAAAGGCACCACAAGTCCACAACACTTTATACCTTATCTGATCAGTGATCACCAGTAATTTATATCACTATATAGCCTATATTACAAACTCAAAATTGTAGTCAAAGTTATTCTTAGTCAATAAAATTGAGAAAATTAAAATCAGACGTCTTCTTGGGAACATAAGTTTTTTTCTCGAAAAATACGGTTTATTATTAATTTTAGTTAATTTTATATTTGTCATGTAATTTAATTTACATGTTGAGGGGCCCCCGAACCTGAAGTGCCCCGGGCCCCCCAAGGTCTAAATCCGGCCCTGACTCTAGTCGTGAAAGAAGAGACTTCTCGGAACATGAATTGAGTGGCTAAAGGCGGCGTCACACTAGCACTTTTTCCGTCTAGTTAGACGATCTCCGTTGGTTTTTTCTCGCTCTGACTAGTTAGTCCGTCTGAATCAGTCAGTCTGAGTCAGACGATCGTGATCGTCTTCATATGGAAAGTTGAAGACGACTTTCATAGTCAAATCTAAATCCATAGTGATTACTTTAAAGATATTCGATATAAATTAGTAATTTTTTGCAAATTATAATTAAATACATTTGAAAGTATTAAAAATATTCAAGTGACTATTGTACATGTAGATACATTTAAAAGCCGGTTCTATATAACAGCCAAGTCTCTCGCATGACTCGATTGTTGTTGTTCTTCTTCTTGTGACCTTTTCTGTTTATTATCGCTTTGTAGGTAGTCTGTCAAGCTCGTTGTGGTTTTTTTTCAAGACACACTCAAAATTTGTTTCTCACTCTTCAAGACTTCAACTTAAGATTATAGACGAAATACTGTGGACTTGTAGCTCAGAAGAATTTCTCGTTGAATGCATACGAGGCCACCCTTGTCTCTGGGACCACAGATCAGACTTGTACACCAAGAAGGCCTTGATATTCTAGGTCTTATCTAGGTCTTATTATATCTAGGTCGATATTAGGTCTACTATTGATAATACACATAATTAAGTGTATACCAGCAATAGCTTGCCCTGGCGTCGGAGCCATGTTTGTTTACAGTCGAAGGAACAGCTGACTGGTAGTGCAGGCGAACGATTGTGTGCGTGACGGCTTGCAGTCAGAAAATTGTTAGTTTTTAAAAAGTTGTTGTCAAAAAACTAGACGGAAAAAGTGCTAGTGTGACGACACCTTTGGGAGGATAGATAGATGATAGGCAAAGGGAAGAGGAGGTGCATGTTCGGGGCGGGACGGTTATGACGTTTGCCGCAAAGGACGACTCTTGCGAAATATGACTAGTAAAATCTGAATATGAAGAACATGTGGGCGTCATCATTTTCGGGGATTATCCTGCCCGTGGCGATGCCAAACCTCGTACTGGGTCAATTATCGGATTATACCATGAAAGACGTAAAAGATGTTCGGGACTAGGAAACCTGAATGGGGTGGTAGATTTATGCTGTCCAGTGTGTATAAGAAAAATCAACAGAGAGGGGCCCGCCAGAAGAGGAAGAGGTAGAAACTATAAAAGTGAATGGTGATGTAAAAGAAGAAGTGAAACAGTTTTGTTATCTTGGTGACATGTTAGATAGCGAGGGTGGAGGGGAGAGAGCAGTGAGAAAACGAGTAACAACTACATGGATGAAGTGGAGAGAGAGCGGAACTACTGATAAACAAGAGTATTCCACTGAAAAACAGAGGAAGAGTATTTGAAGCATGTATATAATCAGTTTTGCCGTGTGGTTCTGAGACATGGGCTTTGATGAAGAAATTGGAGTATGTGTTGGTTGGGTGTGATCGGATAATGTTGAGATATATGACTGGGATCACATGGAGAGATGAAGTGTCCAGTGAAGAGGTAGCAAGAAAATGTGGATTGAAGGATCTCAGTACAGTGCTGAGATTAAGGCGATTGAGGTGGTTTGGGCACGTGAAGAGGAGAGAAGGTGGTGAGGCATTGGGGAGAGCTGTTAGAGTGGAAGTTCCACCGGGCAGGCCAAGGAAGACATGGAGGCAGTGTTTAAGAGGATCTGGCAGCATTGGGCATTGAAGAAGTTGAGGCAACGGATAGAGATAGTTGGAAGCGTATCATCGGTCGTCTAACCTCATAAAAATTATGGAACAAACTGACGTTGAACAGAAAAAAGAAGAAGACCCTTAGTGAAAAGGGCAACCCTAGCGCACAGAACACCCCCTCTCTCTCTCTGCATAATAAAAGGAACGTTATACACTTTATATAGATTTACTTATATAATAAGGTCATAGTATGATTAATTATTCGAATTTTAGAAGTCCCTCTCTCTCTCTGCATAATAAAAGGAACGTTATACACTTTGTGTAGAATTACTTATATAATAAGGCTACACAGTACGATGAATGATTCTACTTTGAGAATCTCTCTCTCTCGCTCTCTCTTTCTCAAGCTTCCATCTTGGGTGGTGGCCAAAGGGGAAGTGACCTATGAATTGACACGGTCACCCCTAACCGTGTGGAGTGACCCACCCTCGGTGTATTGACAACGTCGGACAACAACCTTGCAAAGTATTGTGCTATTTATATAAAATAATTATTATATTATAAAAAAAACGATACATCTAATATCACTATATAGCCTCATTAGAGAAGTAAATATATACACAGTAGTTAGGTAATTCAAATAAAGTTAATAGTTATAAATAGCTGACATTATGAGACATTGATGTGTATTGGGCCTGATTTGGCACGCCGCAGGCAGAAGAATCCCCGAAAATCCAACGCCCAAACGCTCTTCATGTTCTGGTTTTACTATAGCACAGTGGTTCTCAATTGGTGGTCCATGAATACTTTCTTAAGTGGTCCACAGGACGTTCAAGATATGTGGAAATGAACTGGAGATTGCAGCGTATATTTTATATATTTGTTGTTCGTTGCTTGTTTGTCAGTGAGAAGAGAATCCAAAAGTCTGGTTGTAAAACATGAATAATCTCTCCCCAGGTGAAAAAAAGACAAAAAAAAAAGAGGCACACAAGGACACATATACAAGCTAGAAAGGACTGTGAACGAGAATGAAGGATATTTTTAAGGGACTACAGAAGTAAAGAAAATTCCTGGGAGTAAAGAATTCTGAAAGCTAAATTTCAGTGTGGGGAATATAGGCAAAGAATAAGAAAACTGTCTGAAAATGGTTGCAAAGAGGTAAAGAAGGACTTCGAACTTTCATTTCTGTAAATTCTGTTTGTAAAAAATACATTTTAAACAAAGATGTTAGCTGTCAAATATTATTTTATTCAGTTATGAACATTGTTTACTTTACAGGGCATATATTTATAACCAAACTGTTTGCTATCTATCCTTTTTTTTTTTTCATATCTATAGTCTAAAAGGAGAAGGTCCACGATATTTTTTTCAATTGGGCTAGTGGTCCATGGCTTGAAACGAGTTGAGAACCACTGCTATAGTAGAAATTACTCCCCACAATTTCTATATTCTTTCATCTTAGTATGTTCTTTTCTCTCACGCGCACGCACATACAGTACATACAGACCAACACGCGTCTACCTTCATAACAGATCCCAGCCTTCCCCCTCCACCAGCCTTGCATCACCATGACTACAAACTCAACCTGAGAGCGACGAGGAAGCTTCACTCGCCCACGTTGACTCGCTCCTAATTACGGGAGGCGGGAACGACTAATTGACTGAAGGGCTTCATGACAACGTGACACGTGACTCCACGTTACACTACACCCCTCCATGCCAACTGTAACCACCGCCCCCACCACCAATACACTAATACCGTGGCCTTCTCTTTCGGTGGCCACGCTAATACCCCACTGGCCACCCGTAGCGTCCAGTCATGGAGCTATAAAGGGCGTCCCGCCTTAATAACCCCTTAAACCTTCATGGTAAGATTACCCCCCAATTTCAAAATTTTTCTCCAAAAGTCTCCTCCGCCCCAAAAAACGTACCGGGACTCGCCCCCGGGGGCATTAAACCGCCTTCCCTTCACCCCTGCATGGACCAAAAAATTTCATTTCAACCGGAACCGCAAATTTTTAAAATGGGGGGAAAGTTGAGGTTAATTCACAATTTTTTGAAGGGCTTTTTACGTGACTGTTTTTATTATAAATTTATGAAAAAACTTTACAAGAAAAACTATATTTTTTGGGAAAACGCATATGACCCATGTAGTCTATGAGAAAAGTGAATCTAGCAATGGGCGGGGATCCGAAAACCTGGAAGGGAAAAAAATTACGATGATTCAAAACTTACAGGGGGGGGCCCTGGGGAGTGGACCACCACTCCCATTTCGGGGGCCTCTTGGGAATATGGGGGAATCTAGGGAGTTTGGGAAAATTTGTAAAACACAAGCCAGGCCCTTCTAGCGGTTTTTTTTTAGAAAATCTATGCCCACTTAGGAAGGAAAAAATTTAAATTTTTAAAAACTTCAAATGCTTTTGTAATGCAAAATGGCTCCGGAAATCAAAATCCCGGGCCCTTATTAACCTAAATAACCTACAAAATTTAAAAAAAAACCTATCAAAAACCTTACCCCTCCGTAAAATTAATTATCTAAAAATGTTTGGGTTTGAACTAAGAAAACGTTTCCCAAAAAGGGCTTTTAGTCATATCCCAGTGACGATAATAATAGGCCACTTTAGCCTTTACTAATACCCCCTTTTACGAGCGCCCGGATCCTTATCCTATCCTACATTCCACCCCAAAATTTACTATAAACCACTTTCCCGCAATCGTTGCCGTGGGCCCCTTTTGGGTCCTGTTATAGGGCGAAACTCCTTCGCCTTTAGGTAACAAACCCCACGGGGGGGGCTCCCCCTACGGGGCCACTGACAGGTCAAGGTATTAAATTTTATGTATCTGTTGGTTTTAAACGTGCGTTGTATTATAGACTTTTTGTCCCCCCCACCACCCCGCATTTATAGGGAAAATTTGAGATGCTTCGTTTTATTCAAAAACCCCGTAATATTAAAATAATTTTGTGTAGTTTTATTAAAGTACTTAGGTATTGTTGTTAAATATGATATATATGGATCAATGAACAAAAACACACTTTTAAAACGGCAACTGAAAGGCTCTTTTAAACCCCAAAAAAAAAATATGTTCCTTTGAATATTTTTTTACGTCTAGGTTTTTAAATTTATTTGGGAGAAGGGCTCCCCCCACCCTTACCCCCCCCCGGTCTAAATAAAAAATGGTTTGACACTTTAAGGCCTAGAGGTAAAACCCCTTGGGGGAGTTTAGGGCCCGAAACCCTTTTTAGCCCCGCCCAGCGGTTAAAAAGGGGGGGGGTTTCTTAGGCCACGGGGACCCGGGGGGGGGTACTTGGGGTAAAAAGACTTTGCGTGACTCCGACGCACCAAGCATAAAACTGCGAAAACAAAAAGGCCCCCCAAAATAAGATCTGTGTAAGAAAAAAAAGGGGGTTGTTTAGCAAAAAAAATTAAATTTAAAATTTTTAAAAAAGGAAAAAGAGAGAGGGAAAGGGGAAATTTGAGGAAGGAGAAAAAAAAAAAAAAAAAAAGAAAAGAGAAGAAGAGAAGAGAGAGGAGGAAGGGGGAGAGAGAGAGGAGAGGAGAGAGAAGAGAAGAGAGGGGGGAAAATGTACCAAAAATAAAATTTTGGCTGCGGGGAAGCGGCTGTACAAAAGCGGCTTTACAGGGCCTTTTTCTGCTCATGAGAGTTTTTCACGAGCATTTTTGAGGTTTTTGCCGATAAAAGCCTTTTTTTTGGCAAAAAGGGAAAAATACTTCGAAGTATTTTTGCCGCTTTGAGTGAGAAAAAAGTTTTCTGTTTAAAGGACCAAAAATTAGGGGATGATAATTATTTTTTGCAAGATCTTTTTTTTCAAAATTCAAAAAGACTAAACATCCCTGCGGGTGGACAGACGAATGGAAAGCTTATGAGCTTGTTCAGGCACATCCTACAGTATGGAACATATATAGCCCTTTTTGTTAAAAACATTCAAAAAAAACATCCCCCCCCTCAATGCTAAGAAGCGGACCTTCAAGCTTTATTTAGGGGATAACAGGCGCAGGTGTGTTGCGAGCCGTACAGGGGGTTTAGGACAGGGGTGGTGTATATGGTAAAGCGAGAGAGCTAAGGGCGGGCTTTAGCACCCGAGTGGTGTGTTGACCTAAAAGCAAAACGCGTAGTTCTCGCCCACAAAAACGGCTCACCCCGTACCCACGGCCAGGGGTACGCGGGGGGCCCAAAGGGGCCCAAAAAAGCTACCACGGGGATTACGGGAAAGTTTAAATGAATCAAAAGCCTTTGGCTAATCAAAAAAATTTTCTTAATTTGGATTTTTAATTAAAAGTAGTTTTTTTCGTACACTGTTTTTGAGTTTTTTCGACATCCCTGGTGTCATTTCGTTATCTAGAGTCAATTAAACTCTGCGCTGAGGGACAAAACGACTATGGTTTCATATAGCACGAAAAAAACTTTGGTAATAAAAACAGATTTTTCCGGTCGTTTTCAGAGACACCAAATTTTTGGTAAAACTTTGGAAGAAGCCCTTCACCCCTATTTTTTTTTTCTTCCCCATAGCCAAAAACCCGGGGGGAACGGCGGGAATACGGGGTTTTGGGTGGGGAAGAAAAAAGTGATTTATGGCTCACAAAAAAATCTAAAAGTACTATAAGAAAAATCAACCTAACCTAACCTTACCCAAAAAAAAGTTACTAACCAAACCCTTTAAACCCAAAAGATACCTAACCAAAACCTACCTTTAAACCAAAAAAGTATACCAAACCAACCCTTTAAACCCACAAAGTATACAAACCCTAACCCAAAACCTAACTTAACACAAAGTTATACTAACAAACCAACCTTAACCAAAAAGTATAAAAACCAAACCCTTAACCACAAGTATACCTAACCTAGCCAACCTAACCTTAACCCAAAAATTCCCAACCTAACCTTAACCAAAAAGTAACCCCCAAACCCCAACCCAACCAAAAAGTATACCTAAACTTAACCAAAAATTATCCCAAAACTAACCTACCTAACCTTAACCAAAAGTACCCCCAAAAACCAAAACTGATTGAATTTTTTGAGGCACCTAAATTTTCATAGGGGCCCCGTGGGGGTTTAACCAAGCTGGCGCCTCTGGACCTTTACAGAGTAAATACAAAAAGCATAAATACAGTGGGGTAGTTCTTTAGCAAAGCCGAAGGGATTTCCAAAAAGATTTCCCTTTTTTTTTTGGCCTACAATAGGTGCTTTTCAAGGGAGTTTTTTTTCCCCGCAACCCCCCCCCCCAAAAAAAAAAAATGTAATAATAAAAACCAACTAACCCTTATGGGTTTTAATAAACTTAACCTAACCTTTAAAGGTTTTAATAAAAACCTCCCTAACTTAAGGTTTTAATGAAACCTCCAAACCTTATAGGTTGTAATAAACCTAACCTAATTTTTAACCACAAAGTATACTTTTTTTTTTTTTTTTTTTTTTTTTTTTGCGCAAAATAAAGTATCCCCATTACAACAACCCCGTTTTAAAGGAACGCTATGATCTTTTGATCTTACCCCCCCAGGTCTGTACTTTGTCATCAAAAAAAGATCACCGGGGTAATAGTTTCGTTGAGCAGCTCAGTAAAAATCTGTCGGAGCACTGCTCACTGAGCGAAAAGGCCCGTGAAATAGCCCCTTTTAAAGGGTTTTAAGGGGCACATTCTGCTCAGTAAAGCAGATTTCACCGAGAGTTTTGGGGGATTTTGCTAAACCAAAACCCTGTTTGTTTGAGCAAAGAGGGAATCTTCAAAACTTTTTTTTGCTCGTCATTCAGTGGCAAAAACGTTTTCTGTTATAAAGGCCCGGAAATTATGGATGACTATATTTTTTATTTTCAAATCATTTTTCTAAAAAATCTCAAGAAGACATTAATGCCTGCTGACGGACAGCCCCCCCTAGCCGGGACAGGTTAGGCCCCACATGGTCCCATTTTAAACACTTGGGGGAAAAGGAATTTAAATGATCAAAAATTTGGGAACAAAAAATTTCTTAAAGGTTGATAAGTTTTGTTTCGTAAATGATTTTTGAGATTTTCGTAATAACGGTGCTTTCGTAAAATTAAGTCAAGCAACCGCCCCCAGGTACGCGACTTATTGGTTTTATTAGATAAAACAACTTTGGTTTTTAATAATGGACGAGAGTTTTTCGCCCCCCCCCCCCCCGGTCGTTTTTAGAGCACCAAATATTTTTTTTGGGCCACAATGGTGCTTGTTCAAGGAGAGGGTTTTTTTTTGGCAAAACCCCCCCAAAAAAAAAAAATAATAATTTTAATAATAATGAAAACCCAAACCCAACCTTATAGGTTTTTAAAGAAACCTAACCCAACCTTATAGGTTTTAATGAAAACTTAAACCCAACCTTTAAAGTTTTTAATGAAACCTAAATAACCTTTAAAAGGTTTTTAAAAAACCTAAACCAACCCTTTAGGTTTTAATGAAAACCCACCCAACCTTAAAGGGTTTTTAATGAAAAACCTAACCTAACCTTAAAAGGGTTTTTAAAGAAGCCTAAACCAAAACCCTTTTAGGTTTTTTAATTAAACCTAAAATAACCTTAAAGGTTTTTAAGAAACCCAACCTAACCCTTTTAGGTTTTAATGAAACCAACCTAAACCTTAAAGGGTTTTTAAGAAACCCAACCTACCTTTTAGGGTTTTAAAAGAAACTTTAAACCCAACCCTTAAAGGTTTTAAGAAACCTAACCTAACCTTAAAAGGGTTTTAAGAAACCCAACCTAACCCTTTTAGGTTTTAATTTCCTACCTAACCTTTAAAAGGTTTTAAAGAACCTAACCCAACCTTAAAAAGGTTTTTAAAGAAATAACCCAAACCCCTTAAGGTTTAAAGAAACCTAAACAAAACCTTATAGGTTTTAATGAAAACCAACCTAACCTTAAAGGGTTTTAATGAAACCTAAAACCCAACCTAAAGGTTTTAAAGAAACAACCTAAAATTAAAGATTTTAAAGAAAACCCAACCAACCCAAAGGTTTTAATGAAACCTAATCAACCCTTTTAGGTTTTTAATTTTCCAAAAAAACTTAAAGGTTTTAATGAAACCAACCTAAACCTTAAAGGTTTTAAGAAAAACCAACCCAACCTTTTAAGGGTTTTAATGAAACCCCAAAAAACCAAAGGTTTTAAAAAACCTAACCTAACCTTAAAAGGTTTTAATGAAAACCTAACCCTAACCCTTAAAAGGGTTTTTAAAAAACCTAACTAACCTTAAAGGTTTTATGAAACCTATCAACTTGGTTTAATAAACCAACCTAACCCCTTAAAGGTTTTAAAGAACCCAACTAAACCCTTGTTTTAATTAAAACCAACCTAACCTTAAAAGGGTTTTAATGAAACCTAACAACCTTAAAAGGTTTTAATAAACCTAACTAACCTTTAAAAGGTTTTAATGAAAACCCAAACCCAACCTTTAAAAGGGTTTTTAAAGAAACCCAACAAATTTTTAAAGGTTTTTTAAAGAAACTACCTAACCTTAAAGGTTTTAATGAAACCCAACTAACCTTAAAAGGTTTTTAATAACCAAACCAACCTTTAAAAGGTTTTAAAGAAACCTAACTAACCTTATAGGTTTTTTAAATTAAAACCCAACCTAACCTTAAGGTTTTAATAAACCTAACCTAACCTTAGGTTTTTTTAAACCTAACCTAAACCCTTTAAGGGGTTTAATTAAAAATAACCTAACCTTAAAGGGTTTTTTTTTTTTTTTTTTTTTTTTTAATAAATAAACCCAAACTTTAAACAAAAGTTTTTTACCTTTTTTTTTTTTTTTTTTTTTTTTTTTTTTTTGCCAAAAAAAAAACCCCTTTCAAAAACACCCCTTAAGGGCCTTAATTTTTACTCCGCCCCGGTTTTAGCAGGCCCCTCCACAATACCGTGTAAACCCATTTCACGGGACTTTTTTAGGGGCATGCTCACTGAGCAGATTTCAAGCGCTCAACGCTTTAAGGGATCTTTTTTTGGCAAAACAAAAAAAAAAAAAAAAAAAAAAAAAGGTCTTTAATGGAGTAGTTTTTTTCAAAAAAAAAAAAAAAAAAAAAAAAAAAAAGTTATTTGGGGTTTTGGATTTCTTAAACCTTAAGGGGGTTAGGTTTATTAAAACCTTTAAGGTTGGTTAGTTTCATTAAAAACCCTTTTAATGGGAAGTTTTTCCTTTTTATTTTTTTTTTTTTTTTTTGGGGGGGGGGGTTGCGCAAAAAAAAACTCGCCATTGAAAAAAAGCACTATTTTAGGCCAAAAAAAAAATAGGGAAATACTTTTTGGGAAATCATCCTTCCGGTTTGAGAAATGAACTAACCCCACTTATTTTATGTTATTGTACTACTCTGTAAAAAGGTTTTAGCGGCGCTCCCTTTTTTAACCCACACGGCCCCCTATGAAATAGAGGTGCCTCAAAAAATTTTTAAGTCCGTTAGGGTTTGGTTGGTTAGGTTTTTTTATACTTGTGGTTTAAGGTTGGTTTTGGTTGGTTAGGTTACTTTGTGGTTTAAAGGTTTGGGAACTTTTTGGTTAAAATAGGGTTTGTTGGTTGGTATACTTTTTGGTAAGGAGGTATACTTTTGGTTAAGGTTAGGTTGGGTTTGGTTAGGTAACTTTTTGGTTAAGGTTAGGTTAGGTTAGGTAACTTTGTGGTTAAGGTTTGGTTAGGGGATAAATTTTTGGTTAAGGTTAGGTTTGGTTAGGTTATTTTGGGTAAGGTTAAGGTTTGGTTTGGTATACTTTGTGGTTAGGTTAGGTTAGGTAGGTATACTTTGTGGTTAAGGTTAGGGTTAGGTTTGTTACTTTTTGGTTTTAAAGGTTTGGGGTTTGGTTAGGTTAGGTATACTTTGGGTTAAGGTTTTGGTTTGGTTTTGATTTTTACTTTATGTGATTTTATTTTTTTTTGGGGCCATAAAACACATATTTTCTTCCCTCCCCAAAAACCCCCTATCCCGCCCGTTTCCAGGGGTTGTTGGGTATTTGGGGGAAAAAAAAAAAAGATAGGGGTGAAGGGCTTCTTCCAAATTTTTTCCAAAAAAGTTGGTGTCTCTGAAAACGACCCCGAAACTTCGTCAATTAAAAAAACCAAAAAATTTTGTAGTCTTATGAAACCATAGTCGTTTCGACATTTAGCGCAGAGTTTAACTTGATACTAGAGTTACGAAAGACCCAGGTATGTAGAAAAAACTCAAAAACGTGTCGAAATAATACTTTTAATTCAAAATACCAAATTAAGAAGTTTTTTTGATTGGGCCAAAGGCTTTTTTATTCATTTAAAATTTCCCGAAACCCCGTGAGAGCTTTATGGACCCTGTGGGCCCCCCGCCGTACCCTGGCCTGGGGTACGGGGCTGACGCCGTTATAGGGACGAGAACTACGCGTTCGCTCTTTAGGTCAGAACCACACTCGGGTGCTAACCTGCATTTAGCCCTCTCGCTTTAGCATATCCCACACCTGTCACACCCCCTGTACGGCCTCGCAACACACTGTCCCTGGGGTTCACCGAAAAAAATGACTTGGGCAGGCTTCTTAGGATTTTAGGGGGCATGTTTTCTTTTTTTAAAGTTTTTTTAACAAATAAAGGGTATCATGTTCCCCTATTGTAGGATTGCCGAAATAACAAACAGTAAGCTTTTCCTCTGTCTGTCCAGTCAGCAGGCATGTTTAGTCTTTTTGAGTTTTAGAAAAAAAATATCTTGCAATAAATAAAATGTCATCCACTAATTTCGGTCCTTTCAACAGAAAACTTTCTGCTCATCAATGCGAGAAAAAAAAGCTTCGAAATAGTTCTCTGTTTGCTCAACCAAACAGGCTTTCATCGAGAAAAATCCTCAAAACTGCTCAGTGAAATCTGCTCACTGAGCAGAATAGTGCCCGTGTAATAGCCGCTTAATAGTTTCGTTGAGCAGCTCAGTGAAATCTGCTCAGTGAAATCTGCTCAGTGAGCAGAAAAGTGCCCGTGTAATAGCGCCTTTACATAAGACCCATTCGCGTAAGGGGAGTGGAACCAAGTTTAAGCCAAAAAGTTAATAACTACTCCTAAATATTGTCGGATTGAGCTGAAATTTGTCATGCAAGTAGTGCTTTCAAAATCAATGGGGGTCTGTGAAACAAACTTTTTGCGTAGAACGCCCTTAATGAGTAATTAGCGTAATGAGTTAATTGGCTGGAACGTGGCTCGCTGCCACGTTCCAGCCGCAAGAACTGAGCCAAAAGCAAAGGGCCAGATGCTGGACGCCTATACTTGATATATATATTATTATATATATATATATATATTATATATATATATATAATATATATATATATATATATATATATATATTATAATATATATAAAATATATATATATATATAAATATATATATATAAATATATATATATAAATATATATATATAATATATATATATATATATATATATATATATATATTATATATATATTTATATATATATATATATAATAGTATATGATAGCATTACTAAGATACGGATGACATGCTAGAAATGTTACACTTGCGTGCGCACCCTTTCCAACACATAACTATATAACGAGGCAAATAATCCCGATGAATATATATATATAAAATATATATATATATAATATATAAAATATATACACACACCAGTTACACAACACATGAGAATCATGTGGCATGCTATCACTTTTAAACGACCTCGGTAAATCACCGTCCACTTTATACCGGTGCTGGAGCGGGGTCACACACACACACGCCCTCCACTGCCACACTTTCCCAGTATTAGTATAGTAGTTTTCGTGCAGTGACATCTGCTCCACTAGCTCGGGCTCTCACTACGGCTGGTATATACCGCTACCTAACCTTCACGCAACACCAACAAGGAATATACCTATACTCACACTCATTTACGTATTCTAAACTTTAAAACATAGGCGGGAGTCGGCCGTGGGGAAGTAGATCAAACCAGGGAAATGCCAGAATTTGGAATTTGCAGCGGAGGGAAAGTAGGTACTGTACACGGTCGCAGTGCTCACACATACGTAATAACCTTCCGCTTCCTCCCTTTGTTCAGGTTTTAGAGTAGACGGGCACAGGTGTGTGGGTGCACATTACGACGTCTACAGTCACACCTGGGAAAGGCAGGCCGCGGTGGGTGGGTGTATGTGTGTGAAGGGGGTGAAGTTATGGATGTCCTACATTTATCGTTACTAATCGTTACAAAATATTGTGGGAAGAAGTATTCACGTAAATTTATTGAAACTACACCAGATGTATAAGGATGCATATCTCCGATTTGCATGGGTTTTCAGGTAGCTACTATTCATCATTAATCCGTGAAATCCAGGTCACACTAAACCACTATACTTCGTGGTTTAGACACTTCACAGCAACCATAATGTGCGATCCTGCACGCAAATAACGAACTCAGACTGGAACGAGGCTGCAATTTCAGTTTGTCATACATAGTACAACTACTACACAAACAAACCAGTGCCGCACAGATTAACAACAGTTTATTGAATCATCCAACAATCACTTAATTTCTGGCCAAAGTGATGCGATAGTTGTAGGTTACAACTACCACGTTTGAACTACCAGGTGTCGATGCTTGCACTATATCGTATGAAAATATTTGCAATTCACCTCATGTTCCATTTGATTATAACCTGCATCTATAAACTGTCTATAATGATGAGGCTTGCACGTGCTTAGGAGAGGGAGAAAAATAGACAGTAACAAACTTAGTGACGACTGATGAAGGAACAATATTATGATAGGTTCTTATGATGGTTGGGAAAGAGTTGAGGGGGGGTTGGGGCATTCTGCAGACTATTATGATGCGAGAAAAGGTAGGTATGGATTCTTCACGTAGTCATTAAAGTAATATCAAAAGTACAATTACCTTTAGATAGAGTGAATACTGAACTAGAACGAGTGCTTGTCGGCTATTAATGCCTCCTCTTGCCATTATCACATTATTTTTATTAACTGTAGCTTTTTTCTTCTACAATGTGTGTGAGAGAGAGAGAGAGAGACTATCCTACACCCATGAACGTCACAGCAGGTGTCTGAAGCCTTGCAATGCCATCCTCACCGCTTGTTTGGTTTTACTATAGGACAACCATTCAGTTCTGTTTTGTATTCACCTTATTGAAGTATAAACGACTTGTGGCAAGCTAGGATTATCATAATACTCTATATCTTAGACAAACCTTGTGTGTGTGTACGTGTGAAGTAGGTCATGTCGTCAGGGTACCCGTATATGTGGGCCTTAATATAAAAAGACAAGCTGAACACCACGGCTTTCAGGCACGTCACATTCACTACATGTTGCTTAATTTCAACTAGCGAATTAGAAACACTGCCAGCGGCCACTTACGTAACATTAAAGACTGCAGATGTTAATATTGATATTACTGTCACGAACGTATTCTGCGATCCCTATCACGCCACTAAGAATATTTTCAAACATCCACTTTGTCTCCGTTTTTCTTGTGGTTTGTGTTCAGCTTTTACAAAACGTCCTTTACAACTGACCCTACCTAGTAAAAGTAAGTTACAAGCAACACGAGAAAATAAAGTGGTGACTAGCCGAACGACTCTCTGATTGCACAAAACAACGTGTATATTTGCCTCCGGTATTATTTTACAACAGGACCAAACTTCCCTACACAATTGGGAGCATGGTTTTTGTTTACCTTATTGTATTCTAAGAGACATTTTCTCTGAGCTTTCCGTCGCAAATCAATAGTTTCGGAGATATAGAACATTTTAGGTGGGAGGAGGAATGTCTCCTTGTAAACAAAATGCCTCCCTCTTCCTCTTCTTGTGACCTGCATCGCTTTTGTTTGGTATTTTATTAAACTTTTTTATTATTGGACCCAGTTAGGAGATTAAATGTTAGGTTAGGTAAGGTTCGGTTCGGTTCAGGTTAGGTAAGGTACCCACGGGTGCGCCTCCGAAACAAAAGCGATGCAGGTCACAAGAAGAGGAAGAGGAAGGCATTTTGTAAACAAGGAGACATATTCCTCCCCCCACCTAAAATGTTCTATATCTCCGAAACTATTGATTTGCGACCGAAAGCTCACAGAGAAAATGTCTCTTAGAATACAATAAGGTAAACAAAAACCATGCTCCCAATTGTGTAGGGAAGTTTGGTGCCATCGTAAAATAATACCATCTAAACAAGTATTCACAGGTCATTTTCCTATAATCTTGCTTTACTGACTTGCTAATTACCGTATTTTTTGTGTATTCATAAGACGCACCCCTACGTTCAAGACTAACTTCAGGTAAAAAAATGTCTAGTTTATATGTAATTATCTTTCAACATTATCATAATATTCTATTATGATTTAGCATAATAGGTTTTTTTTCAAATGACAGTTCGCAAATTGGAATTCACGACCCCAATTATATGCCATCATGGGAGAGGGCCAATTATCACAGCCCTCAAATGAGCCTCCAGGGCCTACCATCCAAGCCCTGTATGTAGGTCAGTCATACTGCCTACAGGCGCTATAGGCTCAAATGTAAAAAAAAAAAGATAAAATTGCTTCCGAATTCCTATCTAATCTTGTGAAATGTATTTTAACACCCAATCTTCTTTAAGAATGCCCAAAACATAAGTTTTATTTGCAAAACATCATTTAAAATCAGTTGAGATGAAAACTACATAGATAAGAAATAAATAAAAACAATAATTCCCAAATTTCGCATGTGCCATTTGGAGGAAAGATTCGACATTAGGTTTCATCATGCGGGTAGCGTTTCAGTATACGGGTAGGGTAGTATTCTAGGCAAAGGCACATTCGCTTGAAATGTTTTATGTTCTACTTTAATTACTATTCTACATTCAATGCTTCCACCATGTTTTACCCAGGATCAGAATTGGTATACATTGTCAAACAACTATTCACCCAGGGAGCAGTGTTTCAGTGCGTATTTGTGCAGTGTAGCTACTCGGGCAAAGGGTAGCTGGTGAGATCGCTACACCGGGTGGTTGGCGCCGCCAACTCCTGCGGAATATTTACCCCCAGAACTTTTGATAGCCCACTACCGTAATAATAACAAGCACCTTAAGTCCTGTTCCACAATCAAACCAGTCCCACGTGAACTACACATAAGAAAGACCTCAATATAGCGATCCTACTCTGTCTTTACTGAAGTCTATGCACCGATATCTTTATCCACCGTCCCTGTTCTTATCTACTCCGTTGTAATGCCTCACTCGCCTCACAGCAACGCGATAAATACGATGCAAGCGAAACAAGGAGAAAACAGTATTGCTTGAGTACTAAGGGTTGGTCCAGCCAGGTCTGGCCGCCACTCACCTCCATGGCCTGGCCCAGCTCCAGATCGAAGGTCACAACACAAATAGCATGGACCCAGTTACTGAAGTTATCCCAGGGCAAGAGATGAGCGTCCTTCTCGTCGTTTGGAGCCATGGTGACTTAACTGAAGGAGCTAGAGGCAACGTCCCTCCCTCCCCGCCCTAGTACAGCCAAACACTGAGCCTCAGTGCAGTGCTGCCAGATTGAGCTGCCAAAATAACCCTACACTCACCTTATACATTTCCCTGTTTAGCCCTGAATTTTCCTATCGCCTTTATATCAGCTTTTCCGTCAGAATTGCACAATTTGCAATGGAAATACAGAGGGCCTTTACCCCTTCTTATCAGCCAACTTTAAAATCTGGGGTCACTTTCCCATTTCTCAGTGTATCTTTGGGTGTACGACTGGCGTTTGCTCTTGTATGGAGGCAGTGGCGCACCCAGCTAGGGGGCTCTCCGAAATTTCCTTCATTGTAAGAAATCAGAATACACTAAGTCATTTAAAAAAAAAAAGATAACACAGGTTCTACCTACTGAACGATTCACAAGACATATTGCTACCAAGATAGACTCTGTCGAAATTTATCGCTGTGACTATTCCTATTCTCGCAGAATAACTTGCTGATGACCCTGTCTGTATTTGACGGAGCAGAAGTTATAGCAGCAGGAAATGAAATATTAAGGAGGCAGGAAGAGGAGAGAGAAAAGGAAAAGTTTTCTTTATCCTTTGTTTACATACCTTATTGTGACGCGAGCTCCAATGCAACTTCTGTTATCCGTCGACGGTGGCGCCGCCGTGCGGCAGGTGTTAAACCAGCCTGCTTTCTACCATTCAACTTGCTGCATATGACCAAAGAATATTCGCTTCAACTCTTCGCCACTTAAAACTTTGCGAGTCAACATTTACCATGAAACATATCAATAGAAACGCAATTTAATTAGCTTTCCATTGATATATTTAGTTTTCTGATAAATGAATTACAACCATGCATACATTACCGTTAACTAAATAAATTACATCATCAATCGGGTAATTTTCCCGATTGATGATGTTATTTATTCACTTATATATTTCGTTTTCTGATAAATGAATTAACACCATGCATAAATTAGCATTAACTAAATAAATAACATCATCAATCGGGAAAATTACCCGATTGATGATTTTATTTATTTAATTAACCCTAATTTATGCATGGTTCTAATTCCTTTATCAGAAAACAAATATAGCAATGGAAAGCTAATAAAATTGCGCTTCTATTGATATGTTTCATGGTAATGTTGACTCGCAAAGTTTTAAATGGTGAAAAAAGTTGAAGTGAATGAAGAGAGAGAGGAGAGAGAGAGCTCATGCAATTTCTTCAGTCTCGTAATGGCATTTCTTTAGCGTGTTTTACTTTTTTTTATTTTATAATATTATAGAACAAACATTACGAAAATAACCCTTATATCATATATATACTGATAAACCATAGACTTTTAAAGATTTTCATTGATAGTCATATGCAGCAAGTGAATGGCTAGCAGAATGGGTTTAAATCCTGCCCCACGGCGGAGGTCGATTTCACGCGCCCACAGGGCACCCTGGAGTGAGATATCTTGGTGAATGTCTTGGTAGTAGTACCGACACGTACTGTAGAAAACGGACGAGAACGATACGGCTATTTCGGGATTTACAGCGATTCTCTCTCTCTCTCTCTCTCTCTCTCTCTCTCCTCTCTTCTCTCCTCTCTCTCTCCTCTCGCTCTCCTCCATCTCTCCTCTCTCTCTCTCTCCTCTCTCTCTCTAAATTTAGAGATATACACACAAAAAATGTATATAATATTCTTCGTATCTTTCGAATTTCCCTATATTTTAGTATATTTTCAATTTTCTTCCTAGTTTCCCTGAAATGACCTGAATATCCCTAAAAACAGGGAAATTCTCTGCTTATGGCAGAACTGCCTCAGTGTTGCCAGATCGACTACCCAAACTTACTCTGTGAGGAAGTAAATTTTCCCTTTTTGCCTCAGATTTTCCGTTACACACACACACACACATGTATATATATATATATATATATGTATATATATATTATATATATAATATATATATATATATTATATATATATATATAATATATATATATATAACAATACATCTCTCATATTCTCTCTTCTTCTCTCCTCTCTCTCTCTTCTCTTCTCTCTCTCTCTCTCTCTCTCTCTCTATATATATATATATATATATATATATATATATATATATATATATATATATATATACACATAATATAGGCGTATTTTGTGCGTCCCCTTGGAAGTAAAATTATACTTATTTAAGCTCCGTCCCTGCTTGCCATCACAAAATACGATTGTAGCGCTGCCAGACGCTTCTACAGACGGAGCCGAGGAAAATGTAATCGTACATTCACTGGGAGAGTCGACAGACCTCGCTCTCACACCTTAAAAAATTACCCAACTGTAATTCGAAGACGTACGGAATCATGGTAGTACATCATGTTGCCATCATGGAAGACAGCAACAATTTATCATTTACATTTATCACTTTTCCTCTCTTCTCTTTTTTTTCCTTTCCCTTCCCCTTCCCTTTTCTTTTCCATTTCTTTCCTTCTTTCTCTTCCCTTTTTTTTTCTTCTCCTCTTTTCTCTTTTCTGCTCCTGCCTCAAATCTCCAGGCGTTCGCCCTTTTCGGCAGACCGCTATAGTTAGGTTAGGTTAGAAAACGTTAGGTTAGGTTAGGTTAGTTAGGTTAGGGTAAGGTTTAGTTACCTATAGTCAGGGTAATTTTGTGTGGAACACAATGAGGTTATTTTCAAGAAAATCCTGTGGTTAGTTTCGGAGCTACAGCCATGTTAGAGGGCCGCCAGCTGCCGAAATCGGCGAACGCATGGGGAAAACCCTGACACCTCAGAGCACCTCACCTCGCCTCACTGGAGGACTGTGGAGGTGTTCGTATATCCATTATGTACATTTTTGGGTGACATTCCTATGTAAGTTATGAAAAAATGTTACCAGTTACATTGCATTTTTAAAAGAAATTATAACTATTACTAAAGAGATTTTTTATTATTTTAGTGTATTATGGCCAAATTACAAGTTTTATCGTGCTAGCCACAAGTCTAAAAAGGGGTTCGGACGCATTGAAAGATTGGCGGGATTGCAAAAATTGTTCTCAATGTCGCTGGAGATTTAATTTTTTGGGTGACTTCTTACCTTTTTAAGAGTCACCTACTCTACTCCCTACTACTCCTTACCTACTCCTATTAAATACAGTATCCTTTGCATGTCGTGCGCTGTAATGAATGTTGAATTGGGTGAGAATTAAGGAAAACACAAACATTTACGGGAGGAGGTCTGTAAGATTTTTTCATGCGCGCGATCTGATTGGCCAGGCTCTTGAAACCACCACCCACACCCCGACTGTATTTTTTACAGAGGAAAGATAAAATTTGTGCCGGTTGTAGCGGTCCAGGAGTTTGGTTTCCAGAAGGTTGTGTTTTCGGATGCCATGTAGGGCGCCAGAGGTACGATGATTACTTTTCATTTCATCCCGCCGCGCGGAGTGGCAACAGCTTGCTCCCGGCTCCTGCCTCACCCCAGCAGAC
>JACEEZ010020963.1:133719-140508 GCA_016584305.1 Chionoecetes opilio
GGGTTTTAAATTCTTTTAGGATAATAATTCCCCACACTTCCAAAAGATTTCCCCCCTTTTTAAACTAGTAAAACCCCCAGTCCCGACCACGACTACCAAGATCAATTAATATTAATATTAATTAATTTTCCCGGGAGTAATCCAGGGTTACTCCCCGGGGTGGTGGCAGCGCTTTTCCCTTAAAACCAAAAATTTTATTTTCCCCCCTTTAAATACACCCCCTATTTCATTCCCCTCCGCAGTGAGACTTTGGTCACTAAAATCACATAGTGAACCCCTAAGACTAATTTAAAACCTCCCGTAAAGTTTAATCTTTTATAAAAATCATCCCCAAGTAATATCAAAAAAGTAACGTTGACCTTTATAAAACCCCCAAAACCAAAAACCCCCCAATTTCCAGCAAAAAAAATCCTGCCCCCACGGCGGAAACGCCCGACCCCACGCGCAACCGGGCACCCTTGAGGGGGGGGTATTTTCTTGAAAGGTCTTTGGGGGAATTTTCCCCGGGGGGGGTAGGGCCCCCCAATGATTGTTTCCCGATCGGGTTTAAGGTTGTTCCCCTGAGCCAACACCAGCCTGGGAGTAGCGCCCCAACGGCATTTTGTGCCTCTTCTGCTTTTTGGGCTTTTGGGCCCCCTTTGGGCCCCCACCTCCTTTTCCCCTTTGTCAGGGTTTGTAGCGGGAAGTGGGCGCAAAAAAACTGAAGCCGCCCCCCTTGAAGATGTTCAGAAAAATTCTAAAATAATATAGCCCCTTCTACACTGTCATATTGAAAGCAGACGACAAAAAAAAATTTTTTTTGGGACATGTAATTGACAACGGTACTGGTATTTGGCAAAAAGCCCCCAGGCCCCTGTGAATGAGGAAGATAATGGGTATTATTTGTAGTCCCTTTTAGGGAAAAAATTTTTTTTAAATTTCCAAAAAATTTATTACGGCAAAAAGGGTCAGGAACCATAAGGGCTTAGGGTTTAAATTTTTTTAAATAATGTGGCCCCTTTATTTTGCAGTAAAAAAAAGGCATCCCATTCACAAATTCAAAATTTAAAGGAAAGGCGAGAAAAGGGCTTGTAAATTTTTTCTGGTTTTAGGTGATGAAACTTAAATTCACCAAAATCTTTCATTTTAAATCATTAAAATGTTAGTATGGGATTACTTCTTTAAAATTGAGAAGTTTGTAGAACCATCTCGGGCGGGTGAATAGGGGGCCATTTCCCTTAGAAGGTTAGAGTCAAAAAGGAAAAATTTTGTGCAGGGGTTTCGTAACACGGGTTTCCCAATGGTTTTTGGGGCACCACCCCAATATAGGCACAAAAGGGAAAAGGGTTGGGAAATTGGGCAAGCATTGGGTGCTTCCCCAAAAACATCAAGAAGCAATTTATCCCCTTTGGTGGAAAGGTTGGGTTAGCATTAGTGAAAACAACTTTAAATTTATTTTTCCCTAGAAACTCTTTTTTCTTTTTTCTCTCTCAATTTCCATTTTTTTACACACTCTTCCAAACCTGAAAAAAAAAAAGAAAAAAATTTCCCGTTTTTCCAATTTCCCAAAGGTAAAGGGCCCATATGTTGGGAGAAAGGTTTACAATTTCATCATGAGGGTGTCATTTTTTTTTAGTCCCCTTTTTTTTTTTTGAAAAGCACTCCACTTTACTATGAAGCTTTCCCAATAAAAAAAAAAATTTAAAAAATGATTTGGGGGACTGGTGCAGGAAGTCCCCCAAGTAGACAGGTGTGTGCAGGGGCAAAGGGGGGGAAAAAAAGGAAAGGGAAAATCTTAGAAATTTGATCCCAGCAATGACAGAAACAAGCCCCCGGGAAGGGGATTCCGGGAAAAAAATGTACAAGAAAATGTACATTTAACATGTAAGGCATTTTTGGTTTTTATGGTAGTTAGGATTTTTGGATTGAAAATACCAAAAATTGGGCCATTGAACCCGGGAAACCAAATTTTGCATCAGATAAAAATTTACAGGGATATGAAAGGGTCTATATTAATTTAAACACAAAAGGGCCCAAACTATTTTTATAAACGATAACAGCATAGTTTTTGAAAGAAAAGGTATAATGCTTTTGGGTTATTTTTCCTTTGAACAAATGAGGTGCTCGAAAAGTCTGAGGGCAACAAATTCTTTCTTAAAACAATAGCTGTTTCGCCTCATCTGCATTTAGAAACACCCCCCATGAGTTTGGAGAGGAGAGGGGAGAGCGAGAGAGAAGAGAATTATAAAAACATGTAAAATTAAAAGGGGAAATAATTTCCATTACATTTTTTTTAACTTTTAAGAGCCTGACACAAATTTAAAAAAACTTGTTAAAAATTTAAAATTAAAAAAAACCCTCAAAAAAATACTATTTTCCCTCCAAAAATTTTTCCTTAAACTCACAATACATACCCATTTCCCGCATTCTGAAGGCGATGTTCGCCCCCACCACCCTTGGGGACTTTTATCCCCACTGGTCAAGGTTGGTTTTAAAAATTTACAACCCTCCCCCCAGCGCCTCAGTTTTTGGGGCCCTTTTCCCCATTTCCCAAGTCCGACTCCCCGGGTGGGAGGATCTGCGGGGAAAACATTCATAAGTGTTTATGTTAAAAGAAGGGGTCCCCTAATTTTTTTTTTTTAAAATAAACATAAAATTTATGGCCCGAGCAAAAAAAAAAGGGAATCAAACCCCTTTAAAGCAAAAAAAAATTACTTACGCGTTACTCAGGTTAGGGGTTTGTTTTTCTGCTCTATTTAGGAAAAAAAACGTGCTGGGTTGATTGAGGGGTTAAAAAAAAATCTTCGTGATAAAAACTTTTAAAAAAACAGTCACATAAAGGGGGATATTTTCCCCAAAAAGGAAAGGGTTTCCCTTAAAAACCCCTCTTTACCCTAATTTATTATTTAAAAGCAAAATAAACCCTTTTTTGCAAAAAATAAAATTCGTAAAGCTAATTTAATGTACCTTGGGAATTTTTTAAAAAGGGGCCATGCTAAAACCAAACGCCTGCATTTTATCCAAAACACCATGCTTTCATCCTGGGTTTCGGGAGTGGTTAAATGCCCTTTAAAAAAAAAGAGAAAGAACAAAAATTTAAAAGGTTTTTAAAAAAACATTTCGCGGGCGTCGAGTTCTAATTTTGGGGTTTTGCCGTGAATTCCCATCAGCGCCAAATTTCCCGAAATTTCCCCGATTTTAAAAAAAAAAGTTTTTGGGGGTTTTTTTCGGTAAAAAATTTTAATGGGTTTCAAATTTAAAGGTAAATTGGGGAAAATTTTCCCCTACCCTTTTGACTACCCAATTTAAGGTTTTCCTCGACTTACAGGTAAAATTTTAATGTGGGAGGGGAAGGGGGAAAGGAAAAAAAACTTTTAATTTTTTAGTAAATGTGTGGCCTGCCCTTTTTGGGGAAACCCCCCTACCCTTAAAAAAGGCCCCCGTGAGTAGGGTCGAGGGGAAGCGATACAAAATTCCCCGGACTGGCTCTGGGGGGGCCCCTTGGGGGGGGATGTGTGGGGTTTTCACCGAGAGGCGACCAAGGGGTAACGGTTTGCAAGGGCCGCCCGGCAAGTGGAAGGTTCGGGTTTTGATCCCGACCCCTGCCCGCCTTTTCGGGAAACCCAAAAACCCCGACGAGCTAACTAAAGAAAAGTAAAGCCGGAAAACTAAAATGACGAATACACTTTTTTATTTTATTATGGTTTTTAAAAATAGTTTTAAAAAGGGGGAAAAAAAAGGGTGTAAAGAAAAATAAGGTAAAATTTTAGTGTTTGCCCATACTTTTCCCCCCTTTCCCCCAAACAAATTTGGGGACCCGTGGGGAAAGCGGGGTTTTTGGGGGGGGGAAAAAAAATTAGCGTCGGAAACACGTAATTTTTAAAAGTTATTGGTTTTGGGGGGGTAAAAATTTTCCCTTTAAAAAAAAAAGGGAATTTCCTTATATTTTGAAAAAATTTTTCATAACCAAAAAAAACCTAATCCAAACGGGGGGGTTGGGCCCACCCATAAAAACCAATAACCAAATCTAAACTAACCTAAAACCCAAAACTTTAAAAAAAGCCTAACCCAAAACTAAAACCCAACCTACCTAACCCCCCCTACGGGGTGTTTGGGGGTGTTCTCGGAACCCTTCGGTTTTCCTTCTGTGAGGATCGTCTGTTTAAAAGTCGGTCGCCAAACCCCAAAGCGGGGCCCCCCCGTATGATCCCATATAAAAGGGGCGGTCGCGGGGTCATTTTCGGAATTTTAAACTAACATAAAATTAAAGTTAAACCCCAAAAATATGTCATAAAAATTATTAAAATAAAAAACCCCACAATAACCCCTAAAAAGTACTAACCCCCAAACCTTTACTAACACCCCCCAAAATTTCTAAACCCAAAATCATATAATTTTTCTAAACCCAACCCCATTTTAACCCCCTAAAAGTTTTCAAACAAAAACCCCACTAAACCCCCAAAAAATTCTAACCCAAAACCCCTATAACCCTAAAGTTTTCTAACCCAAACCCCAACATAACCCCCAAAAAATTAATAAAATTTAAAAACCCCACTAAGCCCCCCCAAAAGTTACCCCTTTTATTGCCCCTAGGCCCCCCGCATTTGTATACAAAACCACGTCTCTGGAACCCTTTTAAAAAAAAGAAATCCAATTAAGTTTCCCTAGACTAGGGAATTTTTTTAACCCATAAATAAAAAAAAAAGTGGTTTTCGACGCATTTTGTAAACCCCCGCCCTATTCCTGCATTCTCCCAAAGGGCCCCCCAAACTGTTTGGGGGCAAAAAAGGGGGAGGGATGGGCAAAACTAGAATTATAAACCCAATATAGCAAGGAACTATAGATAGGGGCCCGTGACGACGAAAAGTATTTAAAAACGGCCCGTAGGTAGGAGGCAAAGGTATAAAATACGGCAGTAAAAACATAAAATGAGGGCCCCCCCTTTAAAAAATTTGGGTTTTGTAAACGTTTTAAAAATGTTTAAAGGGTTTTTGGAAATTTTCGCCGAAACACCAACCGAGAACCTTTGCCGTAGTGGAACACTCGCCGACGGGTAAAGGTTTTGAAGACAGTTCCCCTTTTTAAAAGCCCTTTATAGGGCCCACGGCGGGGGGCTGTTTAGGGGACCTGTTAACAATTCCTTCTCCTTTTCGAAACCAGCTACTTTATTCAAATAAAGCCATTTATCAGGGCCAAAAAAAAAGTAAACCCTTTTTAAAAATTTTTTCCCCCCTTTCGACTCTCAAACACGGGTAAAAAACCTTAAATTTTTTGTCACGAAATGACACTTTTTTTTTGTTTAGCCAGTATTTTTAAAAGGTAATACTATAACCTAACTACTTCATTTAACCCATTTTAAACCCCTCATCTTCCCTAACAAGTCACATAATGGAAAAAAAAAAAATGAGAGGGCTTCCTAACCAGATAAATAACGAACTCATATATCTGATTCCTATATAATGTTCACCCGGGTAAATACCCGTAAAACATGATGTGCTGCTGCTCTAACACCTAACACACTCCCTTCTATGTGTTTCATGTCCTAATCTTACACGGTACTTACATTTCGATGGATGTAATGTCGGAGGCAGAGAGCTGTGTACGAAGCGAAGGAAGCCATTTTGGATTTTCAAATTTGTATTTTTTTCAAGATTAGCTGACCTCCTGGAGCAAGTTTTAATCTGTACCACAGCAACACAGAAAACATGCACCAAGGCATGCACGAGGACAGATCACTATCTAAATGGACCAAACATTTTGCCCCGAGAGTAGCCGCATTAATATTTTCTTGTCCCACTTCAATATACACCAGCGGGCGGACGGAGATCTCAAGTCAAGTAGCCGCTGGTTATCACCACTGATGTATTACTACATCAATATCATCACATAACTGTTGTTTTAGAATGTTTACACATAAAAGCAATACATTTTTCAAATTCTGTACATTGATTTACAGATAATAAATTTTCCTCTCTGAAAATACACCAGCGGCACTACGGCGGGCATTCGGGGGCAAGTTTGCCGCTGGTGGCCGCCGTTCGCCGCTCTAATGCCCACGTAGGCCCGCCGGTGGTGGTTAGCTGGGATGCTAACATGCAAATTAGTGAGAAGAGGAGGAAGATTCAATACCAGCACGCAAATCAGTTGGATGAGGAGTTTGGAGGCTTACTAGATGAAATATTACAGTCTGTTCATTGAGAACAATGTTGAGGACATTGTCTGTCGAGGACATTGAGATCTTGGAAAGTTTACATACTTGGTAGCGCAGCCACATAATGACGGCGGGTCATGTCAAGAAATCTTACGGCCGGATTGGCATAAGCCACGGTGTTATGGACTTCGATCAGCAGGAGTATTTGGCGTTGTCGTACCTGTGCGAGGGTGATTCGTCCCCGGCTTAAAATGTCCCGGATGACTCGCCCCCGGGGTATTCAACCTGGAGGATTGTCCCTTGTCTGTATTTTTTTTACTGTACGAAGCTCCATTACTGCAGCATGTATCATGTGCAGTATATATCTAGAAGCTTAAAATTCTAAATATTCCTACATCTTGAATTAATTTCCAACAGTTTCATTAAGAACCTCCTACAAAATAACTTGTATATCTCTCAGCACTGTACCTTTTTCACACCCTCTTTACTCGAATTAATCTCCATCGTAAGTGCCCTATGACCTCGATGTCTGGCAATTTTCCCTTTTTAGCATTGAATCAACTTCCATCGTGCTCTGGGCATTATCTAAATTGGCACGCTCTTGGTAGTGATATGATCTAAATACCTTACAACATGAAATATTTCTCGTTGTCATTTTT
>JACEEZ010020964.1:0-5000 GCA_016584305.1 Chionoecetes opilio
CTGGCTTGTCGTCCTGAGTGTAAACACCTCTCACGTCCTCCCGTGCCTCACTACGTTGCTTGCCTCCTGTGCCTCACCACGTATTGTTTGAATTTTCCTGAATTCGTGTAGTATTTGTGATGGCTGCATATACATAAGTATACAAAGTTTCATCTAATTTAACAAACACAGTTCCTTATACTCGGAATGGCTGTTGGCGCCAATCTGCCGAGGCGGAATGGCTTCCGCCAGTACCCCATTAAACATCACAGCGTGAAGACAGATTAGTTGATTTGAATGTCTTATGGTATTTGAAATACTTGTAACAGGTAAGTACTGAGGTTACATCATATAAGAGGCTGAATTGAATAGCTACCTAAGCTAACCTACAACATTCGTCTTGGAAGACGCATGAGTATTTTTCTGTGTATTTTTTAGGGAAAAAAGTGCGTCTTATAAGCCGTAAATTACGGTATATAAGGGGAGGCGGTAGCAGAGTAGTTAGCGTCTCCGAGTGGCGTTCTCGGTGACCCGAGTTCGGTCCTTGATGAGGGCCACAAAATCCACCTAAATTTTTTTGCACCGTCGAGTGGCCTAAGAACTCCCACATGCTGCCCAATACCTCCCTACCTGCGATTGCGATTGCATCGGAGGAAACAAGGGGGCGGCATGAGCCTCTAATCACAGGCGTCAATACAATATAAAAATCCTGCGCCACCACGGGCGAGGGCCAACTCGCGAGTCCAGCTTGCGTGGAAACACAATGGGTCAATGACAGGCTGGATTTAAACCCCAAGCTACCTACCTCCAGCCAACTTCTACCTTCCCCTGTGGAGGAGATGGACGTTGAATCCATACATGTAGTAGGTATCAAGCACATTCTTTTATTACATTTTACTCATAGTCAGTGAGTTCTTAGCTTAATTAACGAGGAGTGATTGTTGGATGTGCTGAGTTTACATTTATAGGCTATGGCTGCTGTTTTTTATATATGATGATTTCTTTTGTTTATGAATTAGCTAGGATATATTACATTATACAAATAACACACGATTTGGTGATTTAAAGTTTATGTATTTTAAGTTTATTGGGAGTCTACAAAATCCTAATATTCCCAATTCAAATTCAAAATAAAATGACAGAATAATATTTGCTTTAGTATAAGTGGTTTTGCATACCTAACAAGCAACAGAGAAAAATAATATCCATACCTGTCATAGGGATCTCCAAATAGGTTCATATCAAAGCCCAGACTCTCTGCATACAATGCCCAGCCCTCAAGAAAGGCAGTATAGAGAGGGAACCTGGATGGAGCCTGTTGGTAGTTTCGGTCTTCAAATATCTTTCTGAATAAGGGCACGGTGGGTGATTCCAAGAGATAGGAGCTATGCAGATGGTGGCCTGGATTACCCTCGTGCAGACTCAAGGTGAGCAGGTCATACTTTGGTCTTGGAGAACAATATGTGTTAGAGATAGAGACAGAACAAAAAGAGAGAGAGAGAGAGAGAGAGAGAGAGAGAGAGAGAGAGAGAGAGAAGAGAGAGATGAGAGAGAGAGAGAGAGAGAGAGAGAGAGAGAGAGAGAGAGGGGAGAGAGAGAGAGAGAAGAGAGAGAGAGAGAGAGAGAGAGAGAGAGAGAGAGAGAGAGAGAGAGAGAGAGAGAGAGAGAGAGAGAGAGAGAGAGAGAGAGAGAGAGAGTTAAATAGCTGATTATTGCCTATATGCGTACCTAAGCATTTTTTTTATATATCAAGGCAAATAATTATTTGTGTGATTACACTAGGGGACATATTTTTGACCTATTTCAGGATGCATTGAGGTCGCTAATTCTATAAATATTATCTATTTTCTCTTATCAGCTCTGATTATCAAGATAATATATATATATATATATATATATATATATATATATATATTATATATATAAAATATATATATATATCTATATATATAATATATATATATATATATATAATATATATATATATATATATATATATATATTATATATATATATATATATATATATATATATATATACTTCCTGGGCATTACAAAGTTTACAATCACTTTCTGTGAGTTTACTTACTGTGCATTACAAAGCTGGGTGTTGACTTTGTACAGTCCTGGTCGAGAGCCGTCAAGGGAAGCAGGCTGATGAAACGCAAGCGTGCCATCCGGGGAAGGATCAGCCACAACTCTATACATCAAGTTCAACCGTCAGTCATTTAGGTGTGATAAGGATTGTTTTGAGAATGTACCTGTATGGTGATCTAGACTACATCTAGCTTGGTTTATAATGGATATGCCTCTCCCCCTCTCGTGACCTCGCTGCACATGACTTTCTACTTACTCTCATCTCTATTCTCTGCATCTTCCTAATGCAGAATTAATCAGTACCTTCAGTCTTGCATTCCTTTTACTGGTTAACTCTAGAATCTTATCTTCTTGTGTCATTTTTTCAACTATCCTATATCTTGAACTCTATAAAAAAGGGGTGTTAAGAAATCTCCCAAAATAAATTGGCTCATCTATTTTAAGTCTATTTTATGGTTTATATTGGGACTGATATTCTGTTGGGTTCTCTTTACTATTTTGTATTGTAGCCCAGTCCCTTGAAATGTAAAAATGAATACCCATTATATAAACATTCTTCAGCATTTTTCTGCCCACAATGTTCATTTTGCTAGTCATTACGAATTCAATTAAGGTCGTTCCACCTGAATCTTCTAGCTTTCTAAATTGAATACTGATCATATATACTCTATAAGGAGTTTCGGTGAAACATTTGCTGCTGCCCTTGACATCTAAAAAAAAAAAAAATTGGAATTTTTTTTACATTGGAGGCTATGGCGCCCTTAGGTTTTTTTTTTTATTCATGATTCTTTTATCTTCCTTTGTTAGGCTTATTTAATAGAGTCTGGCACAAATCTTGAATTTGCAAACTATCCTCTTTCGGTTTCTATCCTTCGCTTTTCACCCTCAGATCAAAAGTCCTCTCTAACCGCTCTATAGTTGCTAATGTAGACGTGGCATTGTCCCTCTCCTAAGTATGTTAGGAGAGGTGTTCTTTTGGGTTCTGTCCTATCTAATACTCTCTTTCTATTGTTTAATAACCCAATAAGTGTAACTCAATTCCTTATCCACTCCTATGCTGAAGATTGATTGATTATAGTTTTAAGGCGCCGCAACTGCGGGGTTATTGACGCCTCCTATGCTGAAGACTAATCTGCATTTGCTTTAACATTTTTCACCATTAGTCAAACTTTATATAAATTAACTGATTCATATAATGAAGTCATAGAGCGCCTGACTTCTTATATTTCTTTAAATTTTGAATGGAGCGGAGCAAATCATGACATTTTAAATACCTTAATTAAAAGCTGAATTCTTTCACCTATCTGTTCAACATAACATCCCAAATAACTATCTTCTCTTCAAATACACTGAATACTGAATTGTGGCCCTTCTTAACGCTTAACATTATTGTGCCATTTTTAGATAGTATTTTACCAGTAAAATTCATATATCATCTCTTGCTATACTAGCTAGCAGGGTCCTCTTGTGTCTGAGTGTTTGTTTGTGTCTATCAGGCCTCCAGCAGGGGAGGACCACGGGCTAGCTTGGGCCCGTCAGGGAGATGCTATGATGTCGCAGAGGTGGAGTGCGTTGATCGGTGGCAGCCTAGTGCGGCAGCGCGGCGGCGCTAGGCTGCAGGCAAAAAGACGGGAGGCGAGGGGCATGGCTACACTCGCCGTTCCCGGAAGAGAGGAGAGTGTTCGTGCTGCTGGCGTACGGCACGAGGACTGGCTTGTCCATCCTGACGATGAGTGCGGGGCACTCATGCAGTCTGAGTGAATTATTTTCTCACTCCCAGATGCTTGCTCTATGCAGGGGCCTTACCGCCCATGTATGGATAATGCATCTCATTTGTGGAGGATTCACACACAGCTCCTCAAAATAAAGTTACCTCCCCTTCTCTAACTGACTCTCTTCAATCTCTGAAACACCACAGCAATATTGCTTCTCATGCAATTTTCTATGCTTCGACTATATTTCTTTCAAGAGAGCATTGTCAAGACACCTAACAAGCTAACTTGGCACTCGCCATTTGAAGTTTCTTACTATCTATTGGCATTCAGCGAGATTTTTGTTACATTTTTTCCTGCAATTGGTCATTCCCCATTCAACGTGACAAAAATGAATTGGTTATAATAAGCAGAACGATAAGGATGCCAGAAAAAAAGTTATTCACAAGTTTTTTTGAAAATTCTCTCTTTCTCTCTCTTTCTCTCTCTTTCTCTCTCTTTCTCTCGCTTTCTCTCGCTTTCTCTCGCTTTCTCTCGCTTTCTCTCGCTTTCTCTCTCTTTCTCTCGCTTTCTCTCGCTTTCTCTCGCTTTCTCTTGCTTGATTGCTTGCTTGCTTGCTTGCTTGCTTGCTTGCTTGCTTGCTTGCTTGCTCGCTCTCTCTCTCTCTCTCTCTCTCTCTCTCTCTCTCTCTCTCTCTCTCTCTCTCTCTCTCTCTCTCTCTCTCTCTCTCTCTCTGTATCTCTCTTTTGGTCTCTGTCTCTCTCTGTCTCTGTCTATGTCTCTTTCTCTCACTCTGTCTCTCTGTCGCTCTCTGTCTCTGTTTCTCTCTATCTCTCTTTCTCTCTGTCTCTCTTTTTTTCTGTCTGTCTCTCCCATTCTCTCTTTTTCTGTCTATCTCTCTGCCTCTCTGTAATCTGGGAATGAGGGTGCTGTGAAGTGTGGGGGAGGTGTATCCAGATTTTTTCTTGTTAATACAGGAGTGAGGCAAGGGTGCTTCCTTGCCCCATCACTTTTCAACACTTGTATGGACTGGGTATTTGGCAAACTAGTAGATCAAAGTGATTGTGGAGCATCCCTAGGCAACACCAAGATCACTGATCTTGTTTTTGCCGATATTGCAATAATCTTTGCTGAATCGCTGGAGGTCCTGGTGATGGCTCTCGAAGCGCTGCACGAGGAGGCAAAGCCTTTGGGACTTGAGGTCTCCTGGCTT
>JACEEZ010020964.1:17500-19476 GCA_016584305.1 Chionoecetes opilio
ATATTACATATTATATATACATATATATATATCATATTATATATATACTATATATATATATAGTAGAGAAATAGAGAAAATAGGACAATAGGTCAAAATTAAATATAATATATATACATATATATATCTATATATATAAATATATTATATATATACATATATAACATATATCTTATATATATATATATACAATATACTATATAATATACATATATACATATATATATATATATATATATATATATACTATATACATATATATAGATCATATATATATATACATATATATATATATACATATATATAATATCGTAGATTATTATAAATATATATATATATATATTATTACTATATAATATCTATATTATACTATTCTATATATAATATAGTATAATAATAGATTATATATACACTATCATATATATATATATATCATTTTCGTATATACATATACATATATATATATATATGTTCTATATCTATATGTATATATCTATATATATATATACATACTATATCTATACATATATATCTACTACATATTAATATATACATTATCTATATACATATATCATATATACATATATATATAATATATATTATATATATACATATATATATTATATATATCATGAAGTTTCAGGTGACAGAGACACTCGTATACTTGGGGTTGTTTCTGCAACGTTTCGCCAAGGCACTTGGCATCATCAGGCTAAAATAGTTAAAATTTAATATATTGTAATGCTAAAAGCGAACATCTAAAATTAATTCTAAGAAACAATAAAATATTTCCTATATTTTCTAAAATTAACTAACTAATAATAAAATATAATTTGTACTTAACGGACCTTGTGTGTATGCTGTCTGAGTTGGTAGAGACTGAATGAACACTGGTTTTGGTGGGTGACCATTTCAGCTTGTGTGTGGCGATCGAACCGAGAGTCGTGCAATCGAAACGTGGTAGTCATTTTGAGTCTATTGTTTGTTGTGGAAATGACTTGGTTATAGATCAGGGGACAAGTTCTTTGATGTGTAGAGCTTTAAATAATTAGTGTCTCTAGGTATTGTGCCTTGTATGATGTTGATGGGGCTTGGTGGATGCCTAGTGACACTAATTTATTAGAAGCTATACACATCAAGCACTTGTCCCTGATCTTAATAACCAAGCATTTCACACAACTCAATATACTCAATGACTACAACTGTTTCAGATTGCCGACTCTCGTTCGATTCGCCCCACACAAGCTGAAATGTCAGCCCACAAAACCAGTGTTTTCATTCAGTCCTCTACCACTCAGACAGCATACACACCAGGTCCGTTTGGGGGGGGGTCAATTATATTTATTTTATTAGTTAGTAATTTTAGAAAATTATAAGGATATGTTTTGTTTCTTAGAATTAATTTTTTTAGATGTTCGCTTTTTAGCATTACAATATATTAAATTTTAACTATTTTTAGCCTGATGATGCCAAGTGCCTTGGCGAAACGTGCAATAAACAACCCCAAGTATATACCGAGTTGTCTTGTCACCCTGAAACTTCATGATGAATCTAACAGAAATCTAACTATATATATATATATATATATATATCTATACATATATTAGATATATACTATATATATATACATATACATATATATATAATACATATATATATATATACACTATAAGATATACATATAATATATATACATATATATATATATATCATATCTATATATATATACATATATATATATACATATATATATCCATATATATATATACCTATATATATACATATATTATATACATATTATATATACATATATATATACATATATATATATATCTACATATATATATATATATCCCATTTAATTATATATATATATATACATATAATATATATATATACATATATATATATATATATACCATATATATATATATTACATATATTATGATATATATCCATATATATATATATATATT
>JACEEZ010020965.1:0-39766 GCA_016584305.1 Chionoecetes opilio
GGGAAGTGCCTTCCAGGGGGGAAAAAAAACCCCAAAAGGGGGGGACTCCTTTTTGGGCTGTGGAACGCTACGGGGTCCAAAAGGCTGAAACCCAGGGTTTGTAAAAGGAAAAACCCCGGACTAAAAACTTGGGGAACCCCCTTTTTTCCACGGAATTCCCCCCGGGGGTTTAGGATTAAGTAATGTTTCCCCCCACCCTCTTTAATTTTTTCCAAAAAAAAGGGGGACCAAAGGGAAAATGAAGCCCCCCCCAACGACAACCCCAGAACCACCCCAGTGAAGGGGGCCCTGTGGTAGAAAAAGTAATGGCCAAAACAAAAAATTTAATCCCCCCCTGGACCAAGCGTACCCCTCGCAACACGAAAAACCGGAGGGGGCCCGTGGAAAGGGTAAGGCAAGGGGAACCCGGGGGACCAGTTCTTGAAAAGGCCCTTAGAAATGGTTAACGGGGTTGGGTTTTAAAGGGGATTCCCACCACCCGGCAATAAAAGGGGCGGGGGGGGTGGGGGGGTTTGGGGGCCGGGGGGGGTGGTGACCCGAAGTCCCCGGGAAACATATTTGAGGGCGGAGAGTGATCGGGGGCTCGGGGCTACCATCATCAACAGAAGAGACATAGCGCTAGGGTTGTCGGGGCCCGAGGCTGCTGTTGAAGCTGCGTGAGCAAACGACCCCCAGCCAGCATGAAATTGTCTCAGCTTCTTTTTTCACCTGGAAAAGGCTTTGGAGGGGTTGGTGGAACACCATTTGATACATTCTACTCACCTAGAGAACATAAAAAAATGCTGTTATCAAAGACAGTGTACAAGCAGAAACAAACGAAAATTTCCCCTTTTAAAACCAAACCCAACCCGGGAACCCCTCAGCCCTCTACAAGTTGAGTCTGTTGCAACTTCCTGAGTAGTATCTCCCCTAATCTCCCAAACTCACTTTTCGACAGCAGCTGCCCCCGGTAAAAAAAATAATTCGTACTTTGAATTAAAGCCTTTTTCAGTTTAAGGTACAAGTATAGTGTTGCAGAAATTAAGTGCTAAAGTGATGTAAAATTAATTTAAGGTACGTACTGATAAAAACAGTACAGATTTGGGGTTATAAAATGATTAAAGTGATACCAGTATTAAAATGGGACAGAGTCCCCCTAACTCTTCTAAGGTTAAACAAGGGTCCCCTCTCCTTTAATTTCATGCCCGCTGGGACCCCTTTTATTGGAAATGTAGTTTTTATGTTTTTACAGTACTGTATTAACTTCTTTTTCTTCTTCTTCTTTTTTTTTCTTTCTTTTTCCCTATTAAGGGGGACATTGCATAACTCGGCACATTGAAAAACCGGCAAGGAGAGCCCCTATGTGCCGAGTTATAAGGTTTTACTGTATATATATATAAAAAAAAATGAACTTTCATAAGGGTGAAAAATATGTGAAATAGCGCAAAACCGCCCTCTGGGGGGACTTTTTGGCTAGCTCCCCGGGGGGCTATTGGTGGGCCAAAGGCCACCACTGTGTTTGGTGGGGGCCCCCCTTTTTGGGGGCCCCCCCCAAAAATGGACTCTCCAGAAGCCCCTTTAACTTTCCTGAAAACATGGATTGAAATTTATGTTTCCCCCCACCCATTCATCACCCATTACCCACACCCCCCCCCCATTCATCCCCATTCCCCCTCCCCCCCACCCATTCACTCACCCCTTACCCATCACCCCCCCCCTTCACTCACCCATTTCCCATCACCCACCCATTCACTCACCCATTACCCATACCCCCCCCCATTCACTACTCTTACCCATCACCCGCCACCCATTCACTCACCCCTTACCCATCACCCCCACCCATTTACTCCCCCTTACCCATCCCACCAACCCCTTCACTCACCCTACCCATCACCCCCCCCCATTCACTACTCATTACCCCACCCCCCCCCCTTTTACTCACCCATTACCCATCCCCTACATCAAGGCTTCCTCAATTCTCGCAACCCCCTTTGTTTTTACAATTTTCGCTAAAAGGCTGCTAAAAAAAAAAAAAAAAAAAAAGTGATCGGATCATCTCATAAGGTGGGCTTATGACCTTCCCCTGGCCCGACCCGATTCCAAAAATGTGCATATGAGGTGTTTGCCCCAAAGGGGGGCGGAACCTATACCACACACACACACACACACACAGACAACAGACAGACAGACAGACACACTTTCGTTTATATTATTATAGATAACACCGTATTGTGAAATGAAAATACGAGGTTAAGTAGACTGTCTAGGTAAGTCCAAGACCTTGGGTAAGTCAAGGAGTTGGTCCAGTCGTTTCGGCCGTATAAAATTTAGCCGATGTTGTTTAGGCCGTGAGACGTTTCGGCTGTTAGTCAGTTTGGGGTCACGGCCTAAATTCCCTAGGGCCGAACGACCTGGACCCATCTGATTTAACCTAACTTGACCGCCCTGACAGAAATAGCTGTAGTTTTTTGGATTGCAGTAGCACCATAATTATTCTATTACGCCATGGGAAATGGGGATCAAAAGACTTAGAATGAGAAGATCTATACTATGACAGGTTAGAATTGTCATGCTCGAGGATGACCTAAATCATAATAATAACCGGAAATTAAATAAATACAAGGGGTTTCTAAGTTACGGTTTACGGGTCAGTGGGTTTAGGTTACATAAACAATGCCCGGTTAGGTTAGTGAACTAGCAGGGGTCTGGGGTGGTGCAGATCCGCCCATTATGCCAGGAGAGTTTTGGTCAAAAGGAGTATTGGTTGAAACGATATTTGGTCAATATTCCGCAGGAGTTGGCGGCACCAACCAGCCCCGGCAACCGGGCCCAAACGCGCACCATCAGATTTTCTTATTTAACCTAAATAAGGTATAAGTATTCTGCACCCAAGTTGGCGGCACCAACCAGCTGAGGCAGCCGGGCAATCGCACACCATCGGATTCACTTATTTAACCTAATAGCTTTTCAAAAACCCAACCAAACCAATCATAACCTAAACCAAACCTAAACCTAACCTAACCCAAAACCCAAATGTAATCTAACCTAGCTATTGTTAAATTTAAATAAGTGGGTAAATTTCCCGATGAACACCCAAAATTTCTTTTATAAAAGAAACAATTTTTTTCTGGTATTTTGATGTGTTTAGAATTAATCTGCTAACCGTTTATGTTGCAAATCCCTTTTTTAATGGGTTTTTTGGCAACAAATACAAAAAAACCACATTGAACTAACCGAACCTATACTTAACCTAACCTTTACCTAACTAAAAAAAAAAATTAAGAATTGATTGAGGGCAGAAACGGTTAGCAGATTAATTCAAAACATCAAAACTCACTAGAAAAAAACGAGTTTCGTCCACCAAAGTGAATTCGGTGTTCATCTGGAATAATACCAATAAGTTGCTATAGTTTTGGTTTCTGTAAATGAAAAACTACTGCACATTATACTGACCGAAAATAATAGAGAATAAGTAACTGTAAAGGGTGCAAGGGGAATAATGGACGAGGACTTCGCGGTCGTTTTCAGAGACACCAACTATTTTTCCTAGCCTACAATAGGTGCTTTTCTAATGGAGATCGTTTTATTTTCCGGAAACCTATTTAAAATTAAAATAGATAAATAAAAATTTCATCACCGAATTTTATGGTCGCCGTTTCCATTAAAAACACTGTATCTCCATCAGAAAAAGCACTAAAACTTGGCAGGGAGATATTAGTCAAGGTCTCAGATAACAGGGAAGTAATTGAATAGAACATACCAAACCTAACCTTATAGGTTTTTAATGAAAACAAACTAACCTAACCTTAACCACAAAGTATATCTAAACCTAACCTTATAGGTTTTAATAAACCTTAATCTTTTAAAATGCATAAAATTCGGTGATGAATTTTTTTTTTTTTGGTATTATTTTACGATGGCACCAAACTTCCCTACACAATTGGGAGCATGGTTTTTGTTTACCTTATTGTATTCTAAGAGACATTTTGTCTTTGAGCCTTCCGTCGCAAATCAATAGTTTCGGAGATATAGAATATTTTAGGTGGGGGAGGAATGTCTCCTAGTTTACAAAATGCCCCCCTCTTCCTCTTCTTGTGACCTGCATCGCTTTTGTTTGGTATTTTATTAAATTTTTTTATTGGCCCCCAGTTAGGAGGTTAAAGGTTGGGTAAGGTAAGGTAAGGTAAGGTAAGGTAAGGTAAGGTAAGGTAAGGTAAGGTAAGTTAAGGTAAGGTTAGGTTAGGTTAGGTTAGGTAAGGTAAGGTAAGTAAGGTTAGGTAGCCACGGGTGCGCCTCCGAAACAAAAGCGATGCAGGTCACAAAAAGAGGAAGAGGGAGGCATTTTGCAAACAAGGAGACATATTCCCCCCCCCACAAAATGTTCTATTCTCCAAAACTATTGTTTTGCGACGGAAAGCTCAATGAGAAAATGTCTCTTAGAATACAATAAGGTAAATAAAACCATGCTCCCAATTGTGTAGGGGAAATTTTGGTGCCATTGTAAAAATTTTCCTTTTTTAAAAGGGTTTCCGGAAAATAAAACTTATCTCCATTAGAAAAAGCACCTATTGTAGGCCGGAAAAATTAGCGGTGTCTCTGAAAAAGAAACCCCGAAGTTCTCGTCCCTTATAACCGCTGCAAGGCCTATGGAGCCCGCCAACTCCTGCAGAATATTAAACCTAAATAATTCTACAAAATCTAACCCAATCCAATCCTAAACCTAACCCCAACCCAACCAAAACCAAACCCAAGACATAACCTAAATCTAACCTAACAAATATAAACTTAACCCAATCTACCTATTATTATATAAAAATGATACATTTTTTGTTTCCGTTTGTAAATAACTACTGCACATTAAACGGAGCCAAAAAAATAGAGATAAAAGCAAGCTGTATGGACTGTGGAGCCCGCTAACTCCTGCGGATATTAATCGCATGGTAGCATATTTACAAAAATACTCAGAATTAATAAATCTATACGAAATGTATGTAATAATCCTCTGACTTATGAAAGCCCGAAATACCAGAAATAATACTCCCAAGACTATGGCTCATTTTCAGTACATCACAACTATGAAACAAACACCCCTCGCAAGGCTCTATGTCCCTAGTGAGTGGTAGGAAACCCATGCCCGGGGCATGGCAAGCCTAAACAGGCAGATTACTAACCCAGCTCCATCGTGGCACTCAGAAAACGCCCCCCCATCACATCACCACCAAGCCACACACTACCCTCCGTACCAGCCTTCTCTCGTCCCCAATCATTAAATGCGCCTAAAATACCCAAGGCCATTAGCAGCTTGATGTACGATCTACCTTAACCACGAGCATATTACGTTTAATGATAAGAAGAACCAAAAAACATGTATTTCAAGGTTTGTTTTCATTGATTATCGCTATTTGGTGTATGTTTACATGGCGGAGAGCTGCTATCACAGGCTCCGGCGGCTCTGTTCAGGTTATTTAAGCGTGCAAGAGTTTTCGTTCCCTTGAGGTAATCTTTTTTTTTTGCGATATAGGCGATGCACAATGTTATCTGTGGTTCCCGGTGAGGTACTGACCTGGATTATTGTGTGGCATTTGAGGTGTTTAACTCCCGCGCCCACCATGGGCACCGTAGCCCGCTGCCTTCCCCAACGCTGCCGCTTCCTCCTCCTCCTTCACCTGATGCTATTGACATAACGCATCATACTCCTTACATCCCGAGCATACAGAGCCATTACACTTTTGACCGAATTTTTTCAGGAACTATTTAAAAATATGCAGACTTCTATAAGCTAAGAAGATTGTTTGTAATGTTACATATGGATCCTAAATTCCACTCCCGCCTTGGCCATTCAAGACACACTTCGCCTCTTCCTCCTTCATCACGCTTATCTCCTCCACCCAGACCTATGCATCACTAAAATCCTACTTTATTTCACTTCATTCACTAATTAGGCGATACAATAACAATTAACCCAGTGCTTACAAGCATGAGACTGAATTATGTGAAGTGTTATCTGTACGGTAAGGTGTGGAAGTTGACAAAAATAAAGCATATTACTGAAAAATATATGTAGTTAGTACTTCTTAATTTAAATGAATAATTATTTTTAGAGATTTCTTAAAGGTTGAAACAAAAATAAACTTTTCATAAAATATTATAGTTTTTAATTTGATGTTTATTTTTTCTGCGTTAAAGCCGTGTCACACGGACACTTTTAGGTGAGGAGCAAAATGGTTTTCGAGGGGAAATAGGAGAGCAGAGGACAACATGTTTGTGGTGCATGAAATAATTGAAAATATGAAAGGGAGGGAAAGACACTGTACCTTGGTTTTTAGACTTTGAGAAAGCCTAGGGATAGAGTAAAACAGAGAATGTTATGCAAGTTTTGGAAAAGGTTGGGTTGAGCCCAAAAAATAGTGAACATAGTGAGAAGCATGTATGAAGACACTAGAGCAAAATATGGCTAGGTATATAGAAACAGAATGGGTGAGGGGTGAGAGAGGTGTTAGGCAAGGATGTACTCTGTCCCCAACCTTAATTGGGTTTTGTCTGTATACTGAGGAACTGGCAGTAAGGATGAGAAGAAGGATGCAGGAGTGAGAGTAGGAAATGAAAAAATAAGTTTGTTAATGTATGCAGAGATATGGTAGTTATGAGTGAGTCGGCCGAGGAACTCCCCGAGCCTGTTAGATGTGGTGAATTTAGTATGGGAGAGACTTTGGAGTAAGATTTTTGCAGTGAGAAAAGTAGGTGATGATGTAAATAAACAGAGGATGACAGAAACGCTACATGGAGACTGGGAGAGAATGAATTAGAGCAAACTTGTGAATACAACAAGTACCTAGGATGTGCATGAGTTCCAATGGATGTGGAAAAGCAAAGGCTGAAAAGATCAGCCAGGTCAGTCAGTGGGTTGGTCAACTTGGGAGTGTTGCAAGGATGAGGGCAAGCAGTATATGATGTGTGAGGGAAGTGTGGAAGAGTGTGGCTGTCCCAAGCTTACGTATGGTATGGATGTGATTGCATGGAATGAGAAAGAATGGCACTGAATGCACCAGGTATGCGGGCGACTGAAGGTTTGAGAGGTGACATGGGATGGAGACTTTTAGGAGAGACATTCGAAAGAAACACTCAGGTATAAGATCAGACTGGAACGAATGGGGGGACACAGATTGGCACAAAAAGTTTTATTTGGGAGTGAATGTAGTATAGTAAATGGGGAAGCGATCCCAAAAACTGGTAGATAGAAGTGGATTGATTTTAGTGGATGTACCAACTGATAGATGGAAGACGAATGTATTTTAATGGAAGATGTGGATGTGAGAAAGTGGAAAATTGAGATCGATAGAGTAGTGAAGTATGTGGGGCTGAGTAAGTGGAAGAATGAGATGGAGCAAAGAAAACTCTAGAATGGTATAAGGAGAAAGAGGGCACCAGCGTATGAAAAATGTGTATGATGGAACCCGGGTGGCGACCTTCTCTCCAAGCCAGAACACAGTGCTGGATGTGAATGCAAGGAACTACAGATGGTCTGAGTCCCCCAGCAAAGTGGGGCCTGATGTGTGACATGGGTGAGGATGAAACATGGAACATGTGATACTAGAATGTAGAGCTGGCGGAGCCGAAACGAAAGGTAAATGCGCAAAAGCGCAAATTTTCGCTCCATTAAAATATTTGCGCTTTTCGCAAACGCCGAAAATTTGCGCTTCTGGAGTTTGCGCTTTCTCGAATTTTATAAGTCCGCAAATGCGCAAACTTAGCAGAAAAACTTGCCGAGAAATGCAAATGACGTAAAATAAAAAAAAAAAAGATACGTCAAATATAGCATTTATATTTAAGTTTTATTTTTTTTTCTGTCACCTCTGCCTCTGTCACCTGTCATGGGTTTCCCATGGAGCCCCAGGCAGATCGGGTGGACCTGGTCATCAGGTACAACACTCCAGTGCCCTCCTCAGCGGGGGTAGAGCGGCTGTTCAGCATGGGCTCAGACGTCATGAGGCCGAAGCGATCGAGTCTGACGGCCAAGAACTTCGAGAAGCTGGTGTTCCTCAAGGGTAACATGAACCTCCTCAAGGGTCGGTGGGAGCTGGAGGACAGTGACGAGGAGACTAATATTAGTATTGTGTTTTTTGCATTTTTCAACCTTTTTGTGTTGTTTTGACAGTATTATCTTATTTTTTATATAAACTTGTGTCAATAAATGCTTCAAATACTGTAAACATTCAATCTTTTAATCATTTAGGCCTCTTCCATTGCGACATTTCAAGAACCAGTTCACGGAACCCAAGATTTTCAGGCGTTCCATTGCGCACGAAAACCTGGGTCCGAGGCAAAGCGCGTAGTGACTCAGCAAAACCCGTGAACTTCCTCTACTCACATTGAGAGGTGGGTAGAGGCCTCTTCCCTTTGTGCCCCAAACTGCATGAACCAGTTCTTTCAGTTCAGGGGTTTGGGTTCTGGGTTCAGGGTTGGGTTCCGTGTCACAAATGGAACGCAAAAACCCCGTTTTTTGTTTATTAACATACTCAGCTTGGGGAGGCAATTTAAGAGAGAGAGAGAGAGAGAGAGATGGGGAGAGAGAGAGAGAGAGAGAGAGAGAGAGAGGAGAGAGAGAGAGAGAGAGAGAGAGATATAACGAGAGAGATAACGAGAGAGAGATATACCGAGAGAGATAACGAGAGAGAGATAACGAGAAAAGAGATAACAAGAGAGATAACGAAAGAGAGAGATAACGGAGGGGGAGAGATAACGAGAGGAGAGAGAGAGGGGAGAGAGAGAGAGAGAGAGAGAGAGAGGAGAGAAGAGAGAGAGAGGGGAGAGAGAGAGAGAGAGAGAGGAGAGAAAAGAAGAGAGAAGAGAGAGAGAAAAGAGAGAGAGAGAGAGAGAGAGAGAGAGAGAGAAAGAGGAGAGAGATAACGAGAAGAGAGATAACGAAGAGAGAGAAGAGAGAGAGAGAGAGAGAGAGAGAGAAGAGAGAGAGAGAGAGAGAGGATAACGAGAGGAAGGATACGAGAAGGAGAGAGAGATAACAAATAGGAGGGAGAAGAAAAGAAGAGAAGAGGAGAGAGAGGAGAGAGGAGAGAGAGAGAGAGAGAGATAACGAGAGAGATAACGAGAGAGAGATAACGAGAGAGAGATAACGAGAGATACAACTCAGCTAGCTGCTATGTGAAGGGATCATATCAATTTTAAGATCGCGGAAACGCATGGCTCCACCACCATGTATGTCTCTTTTATGCCTTTTGACATCCTCTCCGACTCGTGCATGCGGAAAACCCTTTCACGATAAGAGAAATAGGGCCAAGGCGACCATTGTTTGTTATGAACTGAAAACTTACCCAAGCTAAGGCCTCTTCCATTTGTGCCCAGGCTGCATAAACCAGTTCTTCAGTTCAGGGTTGGGTTTCTGGGTTCAGGGTTGGGTTCGCGTGTCACAAATGGAACGCAAAAACCCCGTTTTTTGTTTACAAACAAAACTCAGCTGGCGAGGCAATTTAAGGAGAGAGAGGGGAAGGAGAGAGAGAGAAGAAGAGAGAGAGAGAGAGAGAGAGAGAGAAGAAGAGAAGAGAGAGAGATAACAGAGAGAAACAAGAGAGAAAGGGCGAGATAACGAGAAGAAATAAGAAGACGATAACGAGAGATAACGAAAAAGAGATAACAGAGATTAACGAGAGAGAGAGATAACGAGAGATAGCGAGAGATATAACTCAGCTAGCTGCTATGTGAAGGGATCATATCAAGTTTAAGATCGGGGGAACGCATGGCTCCACCAGCCATGTATGCCTCTTTTATGCCGTCTGACATCCTCTCCGACTCGTGCATGCGGAACAACCCTTCACGATAAGAGAAATAGGGCCCAAGGCGACCATTGTTTGTTATGAACTGAAAACTCTACCCAAACTACCCACCTCTCAATGTGAGTAGAGAAAGTTCACGGGTTTGCTGAGTCACTACGCGCTTTGCCTCGGACCCAGGTTTTCGTGCGCAAAGGAACGCCTGGGCAGAGATGCTCGAAAGAGTTACGGGCCCGTAAGTTTTACCCAAAGGGTTTTTTACCTCGTACGCCTCTAAGGGAGAGCTCAAACCTTTTTTTCCCACTTGCTACGGGACCGCGGGGGCTAAGGGTGGTGGGGGAGCACCCTTTAAACCCCCAAAGGGGAGTAAAAATTTGAAGGGGCTAGAGACAACAAACAAAAAATTACAAGTTGTATCACTATACTTTATGTTTATTGTGTATTATAGGCCATTCAGCTTGCCTTTTGAAATGTGAGGGTTTTTTGCTTCTTTGACTCCAATAATAAATTTTTAACATACAATACCTATATTTGAATAAATTCTATAGGCAACCTTATATAAATTATATACGGTCGACTTCTAAAATCAAAACGTTGTTTACAACAAGTTTGGCCGTATAAGATGCGGTGGGGGTGGGGGTATCAAATGTCTGACGTACTAGTACACACGCACGTATACACCAACAAGGATATTATAAAGTTATATTTCCCTTGCACCCAAGTGTCCGTGTGTCCAGTGAGGTTTTAGCCCCCCCTGTGTCTTTGTCTGCCCAAAAGGGCGAACGCGCATTCTCGCCATATAACAAGTACCGCCCGGGGCCACGGATACGGCATACGTACGGCCGGGCCAGCAGGGGCCCTTGTACAAATTTCGGGCACGTGAGACTCGAACCTATATCACGCATCAAGGTTTCCCCGGGTACGTCTCTGTGTAACAGTGGGAGAATATTAGCTAAGGCATGGGGCAGTATGTATTATCGTAACTTCTGGCGATATACTAAAATCGGCCCATTTCAAAATAACCCGATCTTAGCTCAACACCGGAAACATAGTTTTTGGGTTTGGGTTGTTATGTTTAGGTCTGGTTTGGGTTAGAAAGGTTTTATGAGGGGTTTGTTTAATTTTTTGTAGAGTTATTAGGAAAAAAAAAGCGCCGCGGACGATTTCCAAAAGAGGCCGATTTTAGCACAACACGCATTGGTCTCTTTAATTTATTTATCGGGCCCCCCTGACAGCTGAGAGCAGATGATTGGGATAAGCCGCTTTAAACGGCCTGCTCTGTGATTGGTTACAAATTTTCCCACACATATCCCAAAATTCCCCCTATACCCCCCACCCGAGGCCACGATAACCGTAGGGGAGTGACGGCTCGGTACAACCTCTCCCTCAGCCCCCCCTCAAAGGTTTTTGTAGCCAACACTGTAAGTTTCCCTTAGGGGTTTTTTCGAGCACCCCTGCCCTAACCTTGGTTCCGGAACTGGTTTTTTAAATTTGCAAATGGAAAGGGGCCCTGAGAAGGGATGTTTTTTTTCTGCTGGGACGGTGGTGAGACAAGTGGAGGGATGATTGAGACATGAAAAGATTTTTTGGAAAAAATGGGGTATATGAAAATAGACAAAGACTAAACAAAGCACCCGATTTAAAGGGCATGGTCTAAAAAAAAAAGGGCCCCGAAATATCAAGATAAAGTCGTCATTTTTCTGAGCATGGGTAGGGAAATGAGCGGGGTTTGGGGGGCCGACCCCCCAGGGGCCCCTGGGGATGGGGGGCTGTTTGACGTTGACGTCACCAAAGCGGGCATCCCCAAAGGGAGGAAGGGGGGGACTGCGCGGGGAAGTGTCGAGCAGGGTGGTCTAGGGATTTGAGGGTGGGGGTGAGGCTAGGGGGCTGCAGGGGTGAAGATGTCGAAGTAGGGCGGCCTAGGGGGGCTGTTGGGGTTTGGGGGTGGACTGGGGGACCTACCCCCTCCTCACCCTCGCCAGTAGGGGCAGTGACCCACTGAAGTCGTGGGTGAGGTGGTCGCCGCCCCCCATCGTTTTGCTGTACGGGAAGGGCGCTGAGGGCGGGGTGGGCAGGGGCCCTATCCCGGCTCCCGGGGGGCGGGGCCCGCTACGGCCCGAGGGGGGGGAATATAGGGGAGTTTCCCAACCCGGGGAGGGTAGGAGATGAAAAAACGGGGGGCAACCGCAGGGAAAAAATGGCCCATATGTGATGGAATATATGGTAAAGAATGTTAGGCGACCGTGGCGATGAGAGACCAAAAGAGTGGTGGTTAGCCGATGGTAAGGGTATGGGGGTGTTGTAAAGGGAGGGGGCAGGTGAATGGTGTCAGGAAGGAAAAGGGGAAATGCAGGAGGGGGGGAAAGCCTTAGGAAAATTAGGCCCCCGGGAGACGGTGGGCAAGGGATGGGTGCCCTTTAAAGGGTATAAAAAAGGAAAAAACAGGAAAAATACGAGTGGCTGTGGTGGAAATGAGGCGACCCGGGAAAATGCAGGGGATGGAAATGGACGCGACACAACAAGGACTCCCAAAAGGAGGTTGTAAAAAAGAAAACGGAGGCAGTAAGGGTCCAGGGGGAAAGGAGTAAGCTTCATAGACTGGACGGGGCACTCCCCCCAGGAGCTTTTGGGGGGCAAAGTGCACCTAAAAGGAAGGAGAGAGGGGGATTGCGGGGGAAAAGCTTGATGGATACCGCGACTGAGAGACGCAAGTTAGGGAAAAGAGGGTGAAAAAGCGAAAGGTGACTGTTGACAACAAAAAGGGGAAAGTGAGGTTGGGCTGTGTGAAGTTTTAGGATGGGAAAGTTAAAAAATGGAAGCCCCAGCAGGGAAAAGAATGAATGGAACTTTACGTTTTGGGTGAAGAAAAAACAAAGAGAGAGAGAATTTAAATTAGTCTGAGACTTACAGTATTATCCGGCAAGGAAAGTAAGCACAGAAAAAGGGGGCGGGGTGGGAGTACTTGTGAGGCAGGAAGAGGTATAGGTAGAGGGGGCTAGACGTAGGAGGGTGTGAAATTGAATATTATGGGAGTACTTTTGGAAAATAAGGGGCGAAAGGGAAGAGAAAAATCTTGGTGATATGGTTACATGACAGTGGAAGGAAAAGAGCGAGAGCCGAGAATGAAAGGAAGTTAGAATTGTGAAAAGGGTTTTTGAACAGAAAAAAGTGAAAAAGTGATTGTATGGGAGACGAAGGTCACATTGGGGGGTTTAGGAGAGGGGTAAATGGAAATGGCCAAATTTTGCTTGCTTTTCGGGAGAAGAATTAGAAATTTTGAATGTGACCCTGGTGAAGGGGAAAAGTGACCTGGAGGGAAAGGGGGAAAGAATCTGCCATTGACTTTTTGTGTGAACCCGGAAGGGTAAAAAGAACGGGGGGAGAAATATGTGGGTGGTTAGGGGAAAGGCAATCGAGTAGCGAGGCCATAACGTCATGGTAATGGAATATGAGTGTTTGAAGGAAAAAAAAGTGAACTGAAAAAAGAGAGGAGGGCGTTGGAAGCTTAGAGATGCAGACTGGGTTATTTCGGAAGGGGATAAAGAGGGCTGGAAGTGGGAGAGAATGGTTTAGGGCTGAGAGAGGGGTGGATGAGATAATGAGAGATTTGTTAAGGAAACTTAACAAAGTGGCAGAAGAAGCTAGGGAGAAAGAAAAAGGCAAAAGGGAGGACAAGAAAAAAAATTGGGAACAATGAGATCGACAAGGCCCAAAAAAAAGGGAAAAAGTCAAAAAGGAAGTGTAGGAGTCTGAGAAAAAATAGGTCATACAGTAAGCTGAAAGAATGAGGTTTAAAGGCATGGGAAGAGTATAAGATAAGCAAAAAGGAGGGGGAAATGCTTGGTGAGGAAGGCAAGAGTCAAGAAAAGAGAAAAGTGATCAGAGAACTTAGGGAAAAGGGAGGGAAAGGGGGGGGAATTTTAAGTTTTGAAGGGGAAAGAGAAGCAAAAGGAAAGGAGAAAACTATGGTGAATGGGGGGTCCCCTAAGGGGGAAAAAAGGGAAATGCCCGAGCGTAGAAGATTCTGGAAAGATATTGGGGGTGGAAAGGCTGATAGTGACTTAGGGAACGTCACCTTAGGGGGGAAAATAGAGGAAATGATGGATAAAAAATTAGAATGGATAAATTTAAAAGGGGTTATGTAAGAAAACTGAAAAGGGAAAAGGGCCCCCTGGAAGGGGGAAGGTATCCCAAATGAATTGTATAGAGAGGGGGTGGGGGAAGTAATTGAGGGAATGCATGATTTTTTGGGACATATAGGGGGGAGAGGGGAAAAGGGTGCCGGGTTCCCGGGGAAACAGTAAGTGCCCCCTCTACAAAAAGGGAGGACACAAAGTGGAAAGGAGATTAAAAATTACGGGCCAAAGGGGTATGTGACACGGTATGAAAGATTTTCTGGGGTGTACTGAATGAAAGACTAGGTAAATTTTTTGGAAAGAAATAATTTTATGGGTGAAGAGCAGAATGGTTTTCAGAAAAAAACGGGAAAGGGGGTAAAAAAAAAGGGGGAACAATCCCCCAAAAAACACAAAGACGGAGGGCCCCCGGGGGCCCTCCGTATGTCTTCCCGGGCGGCGACGGAATGTACACGTGGGGCCGCGGGGGATTTGTTTCAGGGGCTCCCCGGGGGGCCGCCCCCAGCGGCCCGCCGTGGGGCATATAAACCTTTTTCCCGCTGTTATTTTAAACCGATTGGGGAAATATTTAGGGTTTTACACTTTTTTAAGCATATTGCGATACAGTAATGTTTTTAGATTTTTTGCACAGCCCATTACCCGCAAAAGACTGAGGGGCCCCCGAAACCGAGGTCATGCTAAAGGGCGAGCGACAACCTTCTTTTACGGGAAGGGGGTACCATAAAAGGGTATTTTTCTTTTATAAAGCACGGACGACGGTCGCCCAAAGACACGAAGGGGGCCCCCCCCCGGTCTTTGTGCCGCCTACGTCGCTGCTCTTGGGTTCCGAAAAATACCCCTTTTTTAGGGTCCCTTTCCTGTCAACAAAGGGTCGTCGCTCAACCTTCATCATGACTCTCGGTAGGGGCCATGATTTTTCCCAACCACCCATAAAACATTACTTTTTAGGCAATATGCTCTAATTTACAACCCCAAAATTTTTTGTCGTTATCCAGTAATATGATGAAGAAACCAAAAATTTAAATTTGACTTCGTTTTTTTTTTTTTATTAAAAAAAAAAAATTCCCCCTTTTGGATTTACATGGTGGAACAGCCGAAGAACGAGATGAATGAAAAATTGGGAAGTTTGAAATGGAGATCCATTTAAACTTTTAAAAAATTTTTGCGGGCCCATAAAAAACATACAAATTATAAACTAAAAAATTTAAACCAGTTTTTTTTTGGGTCCCCTTTTTCATACACTCGAATTAGCAGGTTTCCTTCCTATTTTCCTTCCTGAACCTATCCATCCCCTTCATATACCCCCTTCTGCTGTCAAAACCATCCTGTCTCTATAATATCATACGCCTTTTTTTTTAACAAAAGGGGAAAGATGCCGGGGGTCGACTCCACTGAAAATAAATAAAAATATATAAAAAATATATAAATATATATATATGTAAAAATTATATATATATTTTATATATATAATATTTTAATATATATATATTATATATATTTTATATATATATATATATATATATATTAATATTATATAAAATATATATATATAAAAATATATATATTTATATGCCCAGGGGGGAAAAAAAAAATTTAAAGGACAAAAAACGCCCTTCAGTTTTTTGGCCCTTCTCATGATGTTTTTTAAAATTTTTCTCGGGTTTTTTTCGTATTCTGACCCCCTCACTGGGCTGGGGGTTTAGCCCCTCACGTGCTCCACATCGCTCAGGCTGCCTAAAAATAGGTTAAAGGGGGGAGGGGTTGCCATTTTTTTGCTCCTTGCGCCTAAATTTCCCCTTCACCCCCCCTTTCCTCTCCCCCTCCCCCAGGTCAAACGATGCATTTTCCCTGAAAAATCAATCCATTTTTAAAGGACACATTAGCCCTTTTTGTACAGTGGGCAACCCCATGACCCAGATAGCATGGGAAAAGGGGAACCTCCAAAAATGCTGTCTCAATCTGGTGCATGCAGGCTCTAAATGAGTTTTAACTAGTTTGGGGGAAAAAAGATTTTAGAAAACCTCAAAAAAAATGTAAAAGATTTGGGCTTGTTTTGGTCTTTTTTGGGGTTTTCCATGTTGCGGGGTCTTCTTTACTTTTTTCCGGTCGTTCTAACTCTTTTTCCCCCCAAACTATGGTGAGAGGGAATTGGGGGTGAGACTGAATTAAGAAAAGGGGAAAAAAAAAAAAAAAAAAAAGTTCCTTTTCGCGGGTTTTTATCCCTCCCCCCTTTTTTCCCTTCTGTCTCACACCATCTCACCACCACAGCTGTCACTAAACACCCTCTTCCTTTTTTCCCCCCCCACACACCCCTCCCTCCGACGGCATCCACACACCCCAAAACCTCCCCCTACACTACATAAAACACGGAACAAGGATGCTACAGAACTGTCTTTTACTTCCTTCCCATGGGAATAAAGGGCGTAAAGTAAAACATACACCCATTTCCTGAAGTGAACAAGTTTTTTTTGTGGGGCCCTGCCTTTTTTTTTTTTCAAATGGGTGTCCCCAAAAAAATCCTTTGAAAATGTACTATTGTGACACATATTTGTATTTTTTTTAAAAAACTTTTTCTGTCGAGTGTTGTTTTTTTTATGAACGTTTTTTCTTGTTTTAAATTTAAATTCTTCATTTTTTGGGTTTCATGTCTGGTTCCATATAAACAGTAGGAGACACTTTAATTCGGGTCAGTTGGGCTCAAGTGAGGGGGGCCAGCAGACGGGTTTAAACTCCTGCCGCCGGGGGCCACGCCCATCGCACGCGCACCAAAAGACCCCTTGAGCGGGTATTTTCCCTTGTAGCTTTTTTGGGCGACTTTGCCCCGCGGGGTATCCCCAATGATTGAGGGCGATCAGGCAAAGTGTTGTTCCCCCTTACCCAAACACCAGCCGAGGAGTACTGCTCCACGGCCTTTTTTGGGGCCTTTTCTGCCCCTATCGGGCATTTTGCCCCCTTCCCGCATCCTCCTTTCCCAACCTTTCTTTGGTTTGTACTGAAGTGGGCGAAATACACTGAAGCCCCCGCCTGCTGAAGATGTTCAAAAATAAATTCTACAATAATAGTATGACTTCTACATTTGATCATATTGAAAGCAGACGCACAAAAAAATATTTTTTAAGTACATGAAATTGGGCCATAGGGTTTACTGTTAGGGCAACACCCTTTTCTGTAATGAAAACGATAATGGGGTATGTACGTAAATATTTAGGGAAAATCTTTTTTAATCCAGAAAAATTTTACTGCACAAGGGTCAAAAACCAATAATGGTTTTATGGTTAATATTTAAATAAAAATTTTACCCCTATATTGTCTTTCCAAAATGCATCCCGGTCACAAATTCATAATAAAGGAAAAGGCGGATACTGCTTGAAAATTTTTCCCGGGTAAAATGTTTTGAAACAAAATTCCCCAAAAATGCATTCAGTTTTTTCATTACAGGGTTGGATGGGATTACTTCTTAAATTTAAAGTTTGTAAAACCCACCCTCTGTCGGGGAATAGTGGCTTTTCCCTTTAAAAGAAGAGTCAAAAAGGAAAAATTTTTTGCAGGGGTTTAGAAAAACCACGGTTTCCCAAAGGGGTTGGCCCCACCCACTATAGGCACAAAAAGGAAAAGGTAATTGGCAAGCATTATTGCTTCCCCCCCTCATCAAGAAGGGAAAAATTATCCCCTGGGGGAAAAGGGTTTGGGGTTTTAGCATTAGTGAAAAAAACCCTCTTAAACCTTACTCTTCTAAAATCTTTTTCCCTCTTTCTCTCTAAATTTTTCCATTTTTACACACTTTTTCCCAAAACCTTTAGAAAAAAAAGAAAAAAATTTCCCGAAATTAAAAAGTTTCTAAAAAGGTAAAGGGCCAAAAACTTTTGGGGTGGGGTTTACAAGTGCTCATGATGTGTACATTTCTTTGTCACTTTTTTTTCATTTTAAAGCACCCACATTACATATAAAAAGGAAATTAAATAAAAAAATACTTAGAAGTGATTTGGGAATGGTGCAGGAACCCCCCACAATGTAGACGGGTTGCGGGAATTTGCCTAAGGGGGGAAAAAGGAAACCCCTTTGCTTAGAAATGATCCCAGCAATGACAGAAAAAAGCCCCAAAGGGGATTCCGGGAAGGGAATGCCCAAAAAATTTTTTAACATTAACATGTAAAAGGCAATTGTTGGCGTTATGGGTTAGTTAGGTTTGGGGGTTTCTGTTTTGAAAAAGATACCAAAATTGCCATTGCACCCTGGAAACCGGGAATTTTGGGCCATCATGATAGTTTAAATACAAAATTTAATTAAGCTCTATATTAATTCGAAAACACAAGTCCAAACCTACCTAAAAACGATAACAGCATAGTTGTGAAAGTAAAGGTATCACTGCATCTGGATATACTGAACTATGGGGTGCCCCGAAAAGTCTGAGGGCAAAAAATTTCCCTTTTTTAAATAATATTTTTGCTGCCTTCATCTAAATTGAAAACACCACCCGGGATTTCAGGAGAGAAAAGGGGAAAAAGCGAGAGAGGAGAAATTTAAAAACATGTAAAATTTGAGGGCAAAAAATATTCCCATTAAAATTTTTTTATAAGTTTTTAAAGACCCCTGAACACCTTAAAACAACCGGGTACAATAAATATTATAAAACCACCCTCAAAGGAATTTCTATATCCCTCATTATTTTTCTTAATCTCACAAAACATACCATTTCCTGCATTCTGAAAGGGGATGTTTGGCCCCACCAACCTTTTACTTTCATCCCTACTGGTCAAGGGGTTGGTAATTTTTTACAAACCGTGCCCCCACGCCCCCAGTTCGGGGGCGTTCCACATACCGAAGTCACGACTCCCCCATGGGGTGATTGGGTCTTCGAGAAGCTTTTATAAGGTTATGTCTATAGAAAATGATCAGTAATTTTTTTTTTAAAATAAAAATAAATTTTTGGGCCCCAGCAAAAATAAAAAAGTAATCCTCCACTTTAAAGCAAAAAAAAAAATTTCTCACGCTTTTTCTCAGTTTGGTTTTTTACTGCTCTATTTAGGAAAAGAACGTGCTGAACCCGATTGAGGGTTAAAAAATATCTTCGTGATAAAAAAAATAAAAAAACAGTCACATAACGGGTGACATTTTCCCCCCCAATAAGGGAAGGTTCCCCCAAAACCAATTTTTTACCCTAATTTTTTATTGAAAAACACTAACCCCTTGTTTGCCCAAAAAATAATTCCCTAAAGCTAAATTTTAAAGTAAAACCCTTTTTTAAAAAAGTCCATGCATACAACCACACACTCTGCATTTTATCAAGCACCATGCTGCATTCCCGGGGCGCGGCAATGGTAAATCTTTATAAAAAGAGAATGAAAAAAATTAAATTTTTAAAAAACCTTTTTTTGCGTCCTCGAGTTCTAAGTTGGTGTTTTTTTCCCTGAATTCCTATCAGCGACAATTCCATGAAAATTCCACGATATTTTAAAAAAATTTTGTTTTTTTTTTCGGTAATATTTTTAATGTTACAAAATTTTCGGTAAATTGAAAAATTTAGTACCTTTTGACTACTAATTTAAGGTTTTCCTGACTTACGGTAAATTTTATATGGGGATGTGAAAGGGGAGGGGAAAACAACTTTAAAATTTTTAGTAAATGTGTGGCCTGCCTTTTCGGTAAAAACCCCCCCTACCTCTAACATGGGGGCAGTGAGTGGGGTAGGAAGCGTCACAATTCCCCGGACTGGCTCTGGGCCTTAGGGGGGAGATTGGGGGGGGGGGGTTTTGTCACCGAGAGGCACCCTAGTTTTAAAAGGGAGCAAGTCCGCCCGGCAAGGGGAAAGGGCTCGGGTTCGATTTCCCCCAGCGGGGCCCCGCCCCTTTTGGTGAACGAAACCTCTGACCGTACTAAATAAAGAAATGTTTAAAAAAAAAAAGCCAAAAATTTAAAATGCCCAAACACTTTTTTTATTTTTTTGGTAAAAAATAGTTTAACGGGGGGAAAAAATGATGCTAAAGAATATAAGGGAAAAATTTTAGGGTTTTCCCCTCTCTCCCATTCCCCCAAACAATTTGGGGGGGCCCTTTGGGGAAAGCGGGGTTTTCGGGTGGAAAAAATTATTCGTCGGAAAAAAACGTAATTTTAAAGTTTATTGTTTAGGGGGGTTTTAAAAATTTTCCCAAATCAAGGTAAATTTTCCCTTTTTTTAGAGAAAAATTTCCTAAACCCAAAAATTTCCCCAATCCTAAGGGGGGGGGCTTGAACCCCCGATAACCTAACCTAACCCAAACCCAAAACTAACCCAGCCCAAACCCCAAAACTAACCTTAAACCCACCTTTAAACCCCCTAGCGGGGGGGGGGGGGGGGTTGGGTGTGTTTTCGACACTTCGGGCTCATTCTGTGAGGGTCGTCCCCCCCCCCCCCGGGGTTTACACGCGGTCGCCAACCCCCCTGCCCACCCGGGTTTTCCCCATTATAGAGGGGAATCGCACGTCATTTTTTGATTCTAAAATAAAATAAAATTTTGTTAAAAATAAAATATGTCCTAAATTTTTAAACTAACCTCACATAACCCCCCCAAAATTTTCTAACCTAACCTCACAAAAACCCCCCAAAAATTTCCCAACCTAACCTCACTATAATTCTAACCTAACCTCACTATAACCCCCTAAAAGGTTTCAAACAAAAACCCCACTATAACCCCTAAAAATTACAAACCCAACCTTAAATATAAACCCCCAAAAGTTACTAAACCCAAACCCCAAAATAACCCCCCAAAAGTTTTCTAATCTAACCCCACTATAGCCCCCAAAAATTACTTATAAATTTCCGTAGGCCCGGGCCCCTTGTGGGATACATCCAAAGCTCTGGACTCAGGGAAAAAATCCCCTTAATTTTCCCTTTGATCTAGGGGAATTTTTTTTTTAAAATTTTCCCTAACTAAAAAAAAAAAGTGGTTGCGACGCATATTTTGTCCCCAGCCCTTATCCTGCTTCTCCCGTTTCCCCCCAACTAGTTTTTTGGGGCAAAAGGGGGGGGGATGGGCAAAAACTAGAATTTTCCGAATATAAACAAGGAGCTATAGATAGGGGCCCTTTACGACGAACAGCTATAAAAAGGCCTTTGGTTTAAAGAGGGAGTGGCTAAGGGTACGGCAGTAAAACGATAATATGAGCCCAACTTAAATTTTTCGGTGTTTTGCGTCGTGGGGGGTTTTCGATAATAAAGCATAATGGGGATAAAGCGATAAAATCGCTTTCCCCAAAATTTTTCCCCTTTTCGTTTATCGAAGACCGGAAAAAAATTAAACGCCCTTTATTTATCGCTTTCAATTTTTCCCCCGATAAATCCAGCGATAAATAGAAGACGAAAAACCCCTTACGGGGGGAGGTTTTCAGGCTCATTTTTTACGCGGCAAAAAATGCGGCCGGGCCCGGCGGCCCGCGCTTCTGTTGTCCCGTTTTTTGAATCCCCCCAAACTGGACGCATCTGATCTCAGCTTTTATGGGTTTTTTGTGCTACCAGCGATCCCCAAAACTTCTTTGGGTGTTATAACTTATATATAAATTTAAATTTTTTTGTATATTGCTATCTTACTAAATATCTAAATTTAAAATATATTAGTTTTATATATTTTTTGGTTTTGGGGGTGGGGCCCCCCGGGGGGGCGTGCGGAAAAACGCGTGTTTCGAACGTCGCGTGATTTTGTGTTTTTAAAATTTTTTCCTTTTTTAGAAATCGTTTTTGGTTTTTTCGTTTTTTATTGCCTTTTTTAATTTGTGTCCGCGGCGGGGGCGCTTTCATTGGTTTCGAGAATAGTGAAATTTTGTGATTATGAGTGTCAAAATGTCCGGGAAAAGGACAGTGGAGGACTTTTTTTTTCCCCGTGGGGGCCCCAGCAATTTATGTGACTCAGGAAAAGGGGCGGAAAAATTTCCGGGGTTCGGGGTCTGTGGGCATTCCCCCCTCTCCGCTCGAGCTCCCTTTATTTCCCTGGGCCTGAGCCAGAGGAAGCCGCCCTGGGACCCAAAGGGCCCGTGACCATTGACCCTTTTTGGGGTTTCGGGTGGCTGCAGTATTTCACCCCGGGCTGCGGACCATCAAAGACAAAAAAGGGGCCCCTCAAAACGAGGAGGTCCGCGCCGACCCCTTTTCAGAGCCCGTGTGACACAACCCAGGCTGCCCCGGGGGACGACCTTGAGAGGACATCAAGAAGGACTGCCCGGGTTGGAAGAGGGGCAAAGGGGGTAATAAGACTATTGTGCTTTTAAAAATTATTGCTTTTTTTTTTACATCTAGCAAAAGTAATGTTTTCGGTAAAAAAGTTGCGATTAAAATTTGGCCCAAAAAAATGTAATATTGCGATAAAATAAAAATTTAAAAATTTGTAATTGTTGGGAAAGGGAACACTGAAAAAGTCGCACTTCCCAAACCCAAATATGGGAACCCGTGGGTGACCCTCTTCATCAAATTAAACCCCTGGGAAACCCCAACTCAGCACAAGGGGGACGATTATTCAGCAAGCGGGGACGTCCTGAGGCCAAAAAGGGGGCCCCAGTGAGGACAACTTTTATTTCCTTTTTTTTTCTAAAGGGGAAAACCCCCACCCCCTCAAGCAGAAGTTTAAGGGGCCCGGGGGGGGGGATTAGGAGGATGAGGTTATGTTTTAAATTGTTGTATTTGTGTTTGTGATGTTTTTCTGTGATAGTTTTGTTAATTTGTCTTCATTAAATGTTGTTATAAAGTAATAAAATTTAATTTCGGTCCTTTAGTCTTTTATTAATTTAATTATGGTGTTTTAAGTGTAAAAAAGAGGTTTTTAATGCATAAGTAGCAAAAATAGAGTATTTTTGGATTTATCGCAGGACTTATCGCTTATCGCTTTAAGGTATTTTGGAAATTTATCGCTTTATCGTTATAGGACTTAGCGGAAAAATTTATCGCTTTTTTCGTTATCGTTTAAAAATCGCAGAATTTATCGCTGCCCCCACTGGTGTTTTGAATCGTTAAAGATGTTCACGGTTTATGGAATTCTCGCCGAAACACCAACCGAGAACTCTCGCCGATAGTGGAAAAACTCGCCGAGTGTTAAAGTTTCGAAGACAGTTCCACTTTTAATAGCCTACCTGATAGCCGACGGCGGCGACTGTTTCTAGGACCATGTTAACAATTCTAATTCTCCTTACGAACCTAGCTCACTTCATTCAACTAAAGCCATCATCAGCCATAAAAAAGTAACCTTTTAAAAATATTTATTGCGACTGCGACTCTCGAAACACGGGATAAAAAACTCTTATTTCATGTCACGAAATGACACTTTTTTTATGTTCACGCCAGTATTTTCAAAAGTGTACATCATCTATGACACCTACTCCTTCATTTCAACTTATTTAGCCTCTCATCTTCACGTAGCAGTCCCACATAATGGAAGAAAAAAAAAAATGATAGGCTTCCTTACAGATAAAATACGAACTCATATATCTGATGCCTATTAATGTTACACCCGGTTACATACCCGTAAAACATATGGTGCTGCTGGCTCTAACACCGAACACACTCCCTGTCTATGTTTTTCATTCCTAACTCACGGTACCTACATTTCGATGGATTAATGTCGGAGGCAGAGAGGCTGTTACGAAGCGAAGAGCCATTTTGGATTTTCAAAGTTGTATGTTCTTTCAAAGATTTAGCTGAACTCCTGAGTTTTAATCTGATCCACAGCAACACAGAAAACATGCCCAAGGCTGCACGAGGACAGATCACTAGCTAAAATGGACCAACAGTTTTGCCCCGAGGTAGCCGCATTACTATTTTCTTTTGCACTTCAAAATAATACCAGCGGGCCGACGGAAAAAGCTCTCAAGTCATAGCGCTGGTTATCACACTTGATGTATTACTGCATCACGATCTCACAATACGTTTGTTTTAGAATGTTTACCATAAAAGCAATACATTTTTCAACAATTCTGTACATTGATTGTACGATAAATTTTCCTCTCTGAAACATACACCAGCGCGGCACTACGGCGCGGGCATTCGGGGGTCAAGTTGGCCGCTGGTGGCCGCCCGTTTCGCCGCTCTAATGCCCCCGCTAGGCCCGCCGGTGGTGTTAGCTTGGGTAGTGAAACCACATGAGCTCCAGAGATGCTGACTCTGTGCACTGAGTATGGAAGGGACTTCAACGTTAGGCTCAGTAAGGAAAGATTCCAGTTTTGGTGTGATGGTGGTGGATCTGATTATGAGCAGGATTTGATGGTGGGTGGGATGATAAACGAGAACGAAGAGTACCGTATCTGGGTTATTGGTTGGATGATAAAGGGCTGTGAGAAAACTAACATGAGCAGGATGCTCGACCACCCAGTGGGTTGGAAGCTAGCAGTGTGGCAGATGTCGGGCCCACAATATGCATTGTGGTGAGACGGATATGGAAGTTGTGGCAGTCCATAGCTTATGTATGGGGCCTGAAACAAGGGTGTGGTCTAGGAGGGGTGGGACAGATTGGAGTACCAGAACAAAGCAAGTCAGAAATAGCATTAGGAGCCATAGGTATGTGCAGTGGAAGGATTAGAGGAGCCATGGGATGGCCACGTTCAGGAGACGCATTAGCAAGGCAGGACTGAGTACAGCTAGAACTGCACGATGGATGACTCAGCATGTGCAGCAAGTTTGGGACTGAATGATGTATGGGAAGTGGATTGACAGACTCCCAGTAAATAGTGGAAGATGGACGGTGACTTGGGAATGTTGTGCCGGAATGGATGAGACATGGAGTATGGCTTATTGCAAAAATGAAATAATAGGAGAGTGGAAGAAGAAGGGAAAAAGAATGGCTGAGGTGAATGAGTGGAGAAATCAACACTGTGGAATGTAACGGAGAAAGGACCAGCCACGGTATGGAACGTTCTATGATTGGTGGCCTATGGGGGGACCTACTCTTCAGAGCCGGACAACGTCGCTGGAGGTACATAGTCCGTATAGCAGATGACAAAAGGATGGCAGCACAGGTGTTTGAGAGTGTGTGCAGGGTGGATGAACACCGGTGACACTTGATGCTGAATGGGTGAACGGTATGAGTATGCTAGAACACAGATGTTGGAGGTAGTGTTCTCGGGATGGTCGGAGTGAAGATGGCGAGGATGACTAGACAGAGAGTGGAAGATGGATACCTGCTGGGTTGTGGCTGAGTGGAGGAGTGACAGTACGTGTGATGAGAGTGTAAAAGAATTCTTGGAGAAACTCTTGGAGAGCAAGTAGGAAGAGAGCATTAATAGGCAGGGAGGGGGCCCCTCAGTGAGGGGGGACCCCGTATGAATGGTGATTCTCAAGAGATGAGGAAGGAGGGAGAAGATAGAAATCCCGTAGTTTTGCTTCCCCCCTTTTGCTCTCTCCAACAGATTAAACGTGTGTGGGGGACGCCGGACAAACTTCACTGACAGCATCGGCTGGGTGACTTCCAAATCAATCAAGATCAGAGAATCAAGTCCAGTGGCCCGCTCACCATCACTCCCTCACGCCTGCCCTGACGTCACCACCGCTTTGACCTGCCGGGCGTCCACCCCCAACACGCCGGTCCGCCGCCTCACCTGTGCATTTCCTCCAAGAGACATGTCCCCACCAGCGCCTGTGATAGCCTGGCAGTACATCACCACCGGGGCTCCTACTTCCTAGGGTTCCTCCTGCAGCCCTAAGCACTCCCCACCACCCCCCACATTCCTTCCGCCACCACCACCCTCGCTCGTGCGCCTCACTCGCCATCGGTCAAAACTCTGTGCCCCACCTCACTGGCTACTCATTGACCAAACTGTGCCCTGTGCTGCACCACTCCTCAATTACCTTTCTCCGTCCCAGTTTTCATCCTGCTAGCTATCATTTCTCGTAATGAAAACCTAACAGTATTGGTTGTAATGGACGAGAGTTTCACGTTCGCTACAGACTTATTCCTCACGTTTTCTGTAATTTTTTTTATTCCCTAAGATCCAGGGAAATTCTTGAATTTATTCTGAGTCCAGGATACGTGTTAACGGACGGACGACCCTCCAGAATGATGACGCGAAGTGTCAGAACCCCCCCAACCCAACACAACTAGGAGGTTAGGTGATCGTTAGATTTGGTTTGGTTTGGTTTAGGGTTAGGTTAGGTTAAATTTGATTAGGTTAGCTTACGTTCGATTGGTTATTTATGGTATTATCGGTGGTAGGCCCCTCTAGGTTAGTTAATTGTTGGTTTTGCAATCTCTCTAGATACAAGGAAATTACCCCGAGTCTAGGGAATTTTTACCCCCCTACACAATCTTGAAAGTAATCGTCCAAAACCCATTTTTTCTTTGCATATAATATGTGAGTTTCAATTCAAACACCTAATCCCAAAACAAAAAAATTCTACGCCTTATTTCCCCGTACAAAAAAACGACTTGTAAAAGCTCGCGAAATAAGTTTTATCCTTTCCACAGGCCCGCGAATATTATTGATGACGTCATAGTACGTGTTCACCGAGAGAGAGAGAGATGGGGGGAGGATGCTGGAATCCTTCAAGATCTTGCTATTATTCACTCTCGTGTCATCCCACAACCCAACCCTTCCCCCACCACTAACTCCCATCGCCTTCCCCACCACTGAAAACCCCATCCCCTTCCACCCACCACCATATCCACCCTCCAACTGTTCCCCACCACTAACACCACCCCCTTCCCCACCAAGACTCCCATCCCCTTCCGCCCACCCTACTCCATCCCTTCCCCCACCACTAACGCCTCCCCTTTCCCCACCACCGTACACCCATCCCCTCCCCCACACCAACACCATCCAATTTCCCCCACCCCACACCCATCCCATTCCCCACCACCAACACCCACCCCTTCCACACCACCAACACCCGACCCCTTCCCACACACTACCCCCCCCCCCTTCCCCCCACCACCACACCCACCCACTTCCCCCACCTTAACCCCCCCCCTTCCCCCACCACCAACAACCCATCCTCATTTCCCCACCCCAACCCCCACTTCCCCGTTCCCCCACCCACTAACACCCCCGCCACCCCCTGCCCCCACCACCCACCAATCCCATTCTTCCCCACCACCAACCAACCCACCCACTTCCCCCACCCACTAACACCGCCCACTTCCCCCACCACCACACCCAGCCCTGCCCCCACCACCACACCCACCCACTTCACCCCACCACTAACCCCGCCCCCTTCCCCCACACCAACACCCACCAATAACACCCACCCCCTTCCCCACCACTAACAACCTCCCCTTCACCACTCCGCCACCAACACCCACCCCCGTTTCCCTACCTACCTTTTCACCCCAACGCCCAACGTCCTCCGACGCACCAACTTTTTTACACCATTTCTCGCCTGTACACAGGTGCTCCTGGTCTGATACTGTGCAACTTCTCTGACAGGCACAGGTTTCTGCTTCCCCATAAAGGATGCATGTTTCAGAAATCGAAAAAAAAAAATTCAGAAACCTCAACGTAATTCTTCAAGTACTATATTTATCTCTTGTGTTTCGTGCTTCCTAGATTAGCGTGGGAATAGGAGACACACCTACAGTGACGTCACCGAGCCGTGGCGCAATCGTCTGCAGTTGCGTAACAGCGTTTTTGGCGAAGCTCGGGAATTTTACAGATTTTGTTTGAGGATTATTCAAAAACGGCAAGACTGGTGCAAAAAGTGCACAACGTAATGTTGTATACTACTCGATAATTGTCTATACTCTAACTACATAACATCAGGAATGATGAAGTGGTCGGGACGATTACTTTTAAATTACGTGTTTCCGACGCATAATTTGTCCCCCCGCCCGAAAACCCCGCATTCCCCCCCCCTAGGTCCCCAACGTGTTTTGGTGTAAGGGGGAGAGTGGGGGGAAAACACTAAAATTTCCCCACCGAACTCGTTTGGGGAGGACGAAAAAAAATTTTTTCTGGTAAGTTTTGATGTGTTTTGAATTACATTTATTAATTGATACCGTTTCTGCGAAAAATCACTTTTTTTTGTCTTGTGTGGATTTGCGACAAAAATAATTTAAAAAATATTAAAAAACCATAAAAAACTACCAGAAAAAATAGTTTCGCCCTTATATGTCAGCCTTGGTTATTACTTTTTTTAACCAAACCCCTAATTTTAACTCAAATGTAACCCCGGGAATTTAAAACAATTTAACCAACCTAGCCCTGAAAACCTGGCTGCGCACGGAAAGGCCTGGGCACGGGCCTGGCGGGGGGCCCGCTCGGATTCAATAATATATATACGGTCAATAGATGTTTATCAGTATATATGTTACTGTGTCTTCGAAATTTTGTTCTATAATATTTCAAATAAAAAACAGCAAAACCGCTAAAAAAAGCTATTAGAGATCGAAAAAAATATGCAGAACTTAAAATTCACTTCAACTCTTCCAAATTTTAAAATTTGGGTCAACTTTTTTCATGAAGGGGATCAAAAGAAGCGCAAAATTTTTTGTTCCCTTTATATATTCTTTTTCGGGTAAAGAATTAGAACCCTGCATAAAATGCTTTAAAAAAATAATAAAATATCAATCGGGTATTTTCCCGATTTATGATGTTATTTATTACTTATATATTTTGTTTTCTGATAAATGAATTAGACCATGTTAAATTTGCGTTCTAAATAAAAACCCCTTCAATGGGGAAATTACCCCATTGTGATTTTATTATTAATTTAAAGCAATTTATGCATGGTTTTAAATTCATTTATCAGAAAACGAAATAATCAATGGAAAGCTAATAAAAATTTCGCTTCTATGATACCCTCATGATAAAAGTGACTCGAAATTTTAAGTGGCGAAAAGTTGAAGTGAATCAGGTTCTTAAAGGCATTTCTTTAGCGTGTTTTACTGTTTATTATTTGTAATATTAAGAAAAAACATTTCGAAAGATTACAGTATTTCCCCATATACTGATAAAAAAGTCTATGTGTCCATAGACCACTATATCTCTTTGCGGGGGGACCGCGGCGTATGCAGCTGGCAATTTTCAAAACATTGTCCCGTGAAACAGTCAAGATATGGGGGTTATCCTAACCCAAACCCTGAACCAAAACTCAAAAAACCATGTTATTAAAAAAATTAAAACAAACCCCAATTTTAACCTTAACCCTCCCAAACCCAACCCTTTACCTAAATCTTCCCTCGCTTTTTCCTCGGTGACGGAATGGGAGGTGGCGGGACGATGGTAGCCGCCTGATTTGGATAGAGTAGAGGGCTTGCAAAAAAAATTTTGGGAGGAGGGCATTTTGCGGGTTTGGCTTTAAAAGAACAGGTATCGGCCAGATAGTTACGGAAGCGGCCTTTTACCTGGCCCCTCTTTTCAGGTCCCTCCCGAGGGGCTCAATATTTTGGGTGTGATATCCTGTTTTTCTGGGTCCACAAATTTTTGAGTGATTGATTGTATGGTGTGATCCTTATATAAGTGCGTATAAATTAGTTACCTTTATACGGAGGTTAGTATAAGTGTGTAAAGTTAGTTACCTCACTAGGAAGGGGAGTATAAGTGCGTATAAGGTTACCCAACTACGGAAAGATCGCCAGGCAACGGACGTAGTCTGTGAGATATCCCGATCTGATCACGCTGTATCCCGTGCTTACTACCTCATTGACAAAAAAAAATCCCTTTTAGGGGCAAGCACACACTTTGAAGAAATTGCCCTTGAAATCACTGGGACTGTAGTCACAAAAAAGCGCTTTTTGTTTAGGTAACAGGGCTTTGGGTGCTCCCCCAAAATTCGTTTTTCCCAGAAAAAAGCAGCTTTTCACAGTCGGGGGACTTCACAACATTGGCGAACCCGTGCTGCGAAAAACAAAATGAGTTTTGGTTAAAGTTAAATTTCAAAAAAAACAACCCTCGTTTTCCCCGCCTCCCTTTCCCGGTACGGGTTTGCCGGGCAAAAAATGAGGCCGAGGGATGCAAGAGTCCCCGGGGAAAAAGCCGGCCATCCTAAATGACAAAGTTGTCCGGCGGGCCGAGATCCCTTTCACCCCCGGTCATGTCCGCGCCTCCCCCCAATGGGAGCATCCCGCGGTCGTATTTTTTTACATTTTGGGGACAAGGGAAATCACGGTTTTACCTCCCGCCTCCGTCAGCCCTTAACCCCCCCGCCCCTGGTACAGGAACGTCTCTGAGACTATTGAAAACTTTTTTGCGCGGGGCCCGCTTCCACTCCCCCCGTGTAGTGCTACGCTCTCAACTCCCCCCCTGAACTCGCCACCCCCTCACCGCCCACCCCCTGGCGGCGGCTGGCGTCCACCCCCCCGGCAACACGCTGCATCCGCCTCACCTGTGCCTTCCCGGGAAGACTTTTCAACAAGCGCCTGTGAAACATCTAGGACACACCAGGGGTCATAGTGTTCCCCCAAGGGGTCTCGACCCCAAAAACAACAAAAAGTGACTAAAAAATCCGTGGGGGGTAGTTGATATTTGGGGTTGCCGCACAGTAAATCTAGAATAAATAAAAACCCCGGGGGTGGGTAAGGCCTCGGACTGTTTCTATTCCGGACGTTTGTGGTTCCCGGTCAGTGCTCCCCCCCATTAGCCCGGGGAAAAGGGGTTGTGTGTAAAAGTCAAAGTATTTTTAAACCCAAACCCTTTACAGGGGGGACATCTTCCAGACTGTTTAAATATTTCCCCCCTGCCCCTCTTTCCCTTCCGAAATGGAGTCTTTGATTTGGCTTTCCATAAAATTCAATTTGATTTGGATTGTTTCAACGCTCTGAAAAAAATGCCCTTGTTCCTCTCGGAATTTGAATATTTATTCTTGGCCCCGGGATTGTTTTGGCGCATCGTAAAAAAAAAAGCCCCGCGTTTCCCTCTCTCCTTGAGCCTGAGGGTGTGTCTCGACGTCTCTCCTCTCACTAAAAAAGGCCGACGATGGCCCGCGCTGGCGCGTAGTTTTATTTTTTTAAAAAAAAAATATCTCCGGAACGAGAAATTTCCCCACGGAAAAAAATACCCAGGTTTTGTATATGCAAAAAGGGACCCCATTAACTGTAGAATCCTCGTAGTGAGTTGGTGTTCACGGAGTAATCCCATTTCTCTTCCCCTCAGATCACTTTCCCCTCCAAGTTTTTTATCATCCTTGGTTTCCTATATTTTTTATTTTTAAAGTAGCCTCTCATGGGGAACCTTAGCAAAAGCCTTTTTTAGACTCATATACAAAAATCTCCCACCATCTTTTTCCGGTTTTCAAATTTTCTTTAGTAAAAAACCTATTGCTTGCACACATGATCTTTGGTAAATTTCTTTTTGCCCAACCTCCCCTTCCCCCAAACAAGCTTGGGGACCTGTGAATGCGGTTTACGGTGGGGAGCAATAATGCGTCGGCAACAGATTTTTGGAGTATGTAGGAGAGTCAAAATCCCTAGTCTAGAGTATTTCTAGTTACGAAATTTAACCAACTCCTAGCGGAAGGCCTTCCCTCGACCTCCCGTAATCTACCTACCTTACTAGCGGGGGTCTCAGCCCCCTCAACCCCCGAGATTTTTCTAACCTCTAGCAATAATCACCGATAATCTAACACTATGGGGCCAGATTCACACGTCTCTGGACTTAGAAGAAATGCAACCATTTTCCTTAGATCTAGGATTTGACCATTTTACAACACCCCTAACTCAAACATGTGGTGTGACGCATATTCTTTGTACCCCAGCAAATATCCCGCATTCGCCGGTCCCCAGGTTGTTTTGTGGGGGAGGAGGACGATATATTGGCAACACTAGATAATCATTATTTTCTCACATATCTGATACTGCGCTAGTCATTGACACTGGTCTATAATTTAATGGTTCCTCCATCTTTCCATTCATATAGATTGCCACTATAGCCGCTCTCTTCCACTCATGTGGCACTTTTCCCGTTGTTAATGAGCACTTTATTATATCATATACTGGTTCAACCAACTGCTTTCTGCACTCCTTTAAAACACAGCCTTCCTGACAGCCCGTCTGGTCCTAGAGCTTTCCTCTCCTCCAATTCCTTCAACAATTCATAAACTTTTCCTTCCTTATTTTTATTGTTCACTCCTTCAGGACATTTTTCATTCTCTGTAGTTCATTAAATTTCGATTCTTTTGTTGATACTTGCAGGAAATTTTTATTTGATCTTTCACTCATTATGTTTGGATCTTCATATATCATATTACCTTCTTTCAGTCTCTACTTTGTCCTTATGCTTGATCCTTCCATTGATGAATCTATAGAACAGTTTGGGTTCTTCCTTACGCTTTTCAACTATGTCCTTCTCATATCTCTTCTCTTCCTCCCTCCTCGTGCACACATTCATTTCTTGCCAACTTACAGTCTTCTTTATTTCTTGGTGTCCGATTTCTCTTCATTCTTTTCCATGCCTCATCCCTTATTCTCTTTGCCCTCTCACATCTTCCACTAAACCATTCTTTCTTTCCCTTTTTTCTTGGTGTATATAATGGAGCATGTTTTTCAACTCCTTTCTCATATATTAGGGTTGCCATACATCAGGAATTTCCCGGACATGTCCGGAATTTAGGTGTCAAAATCAGCGTCCGGGGGGAATTTTGAAAATTCGAAATGTCCGAAATTTCAGCATCCAATTTTTGGATGATTTTGGATATTCCAAACCAATTTTTCAAAAAAATACAAAATATTCTGTATGTTCTGAGTGTCCTCCTGCCGTCGTCGTCGCGCCAAAAAAAACGAGTAGCGAAATTTGAAACCGTATATACTTGCAGATACAAAGCATAAAACAACGCTGAAACAGGGTAGATTGTCATGATATAAACTACTCTGTATCATCTTCAGTGGCACATAAAAATCAGTAGTGATGCTATAATTCGAAATATATGGCGACTGGCGACGTTAGGGCAGGTGGCGACTAAAGTGTTATCTACGATAGAGGACAAGAAAGGAAGAGGAGGAGAGGAGAGGATCTACGAAGCGATTCTAATAATCGGTAGAGGTCACAAGAAGGATGCCAGCTTTGGCGAGGAGAGCATCAATTACGTGTTCTGATCCTGGATTCGGTCGCTTCCTAGGTGTATAAGTCCTGTATGAAGAATCGTTGCTCGTCGCCGTCTCACGTCGCGCCAGTCGTCTTGAAGCAGCTGTTGCGGTATGAAATTGTTTACGGAATTCCGTTAAACTGGTTCTGTTTATAGAATTAATTATACAGCTGGTAAATTGGGTTTTTTAATATACGAGATAAAATACCAATCTACGACATTCAACATTTGTTTGGTTTGGTATAGTTTGTAGGGGTCCAAGTTGGCCCATTAAATTCACCTAAAGGTAGAGCACCATTTTAATTACCCTTTCATGCTATTTGTTTGGTAACCTGACTGGGGTCAATCCAAAATCCCCTTTACCGAGTCCTATCATCAGTTTTCCTACCTAGATAGTGGAACACAGGGAGGGATTTATTTCCTGTTGTTAGGTTAACTGACTGAAACAGGACTCCGGCTGGACAAAGGGATTTTGTTGACCAGTCGTCACCCCAAATGGCATGGGGTAATTAATAGTTGGAGCCAACTGGAACTTAACAGTTTATTTTAGTTGAAAACCTGTCTGATAAGTTCCCAAACTCAAATAAAATTTTATTATTTTTTTTATACGCATATTTTCACTTTAGGTTATGCATGTTAACTGTTTGTATCTTGGATTTCCTTTTTTAGGCAGTTCTTATCATTTGATGAACTTATTTTTCCGTATATCTTTAATTACATATATCAAAGGGCCCCAATGGTGTTGGGCCGGGGTGTGCGGGTCGTGTGGTTTGGAATTTTGTTTCAGATTGGCAACCCTATCATATATGCCCAGAAAATTAAGATTTTTATTACTATTACTAATTTTTATTTACATCAACTGACCTTGGATAGTGGGGATTAGCAGTGATATCAGCAAGTTTGCTGATGATACTAAGGTAAGTAGGATATTATTGGATTCACAGTCTGATGTAACATATTCAGGGGAGACTTAGATCAAATTAAGAGGGGCAGTAAAATTGGAGCGGACGAAGAATGTAATATTGAATGCTAAATCAGCGTTATGAATGTTGGAAAAAAATCCTGGTAATAGATTACCATACGCAAAGTACGCTGAAAAGAGAGGTGTGAAAGATCTTGAGTGAGGGTGAGCTCAGACCTCGACCAGGAAACAATGTATTGAGGCCAGAAAATAGAGCTAAACAGATTTAGGATCATTACAAGTTTACAGTAGAAGCTGAGGTTATTCTAAAGCTTTATTGGCTCTAGTCAGACCTCACCTAGACTATGCTTCAGTTTTTGGTTTCCATATTACAGGAATATCCTGTTAGAATCAGTGCTGAGCTTAAGGATGACAAAAGGATTCAAGTTATGCACGTACAAACTTTAAAAATTTTGAGAAGAGGATTAAGCTTTAAAATTACACCACTGAGAGCAGCGGAGATTAGGGAGTGAATTGATATAAGTTTATAAGGGTAAAGGGATACAATAAAGGAGAGGTAGGAAAAGTTCTCTACGGCTAGTAATCAGGGTAGAACAAGAAGTAACGGATTCAAAACTGGAAAAGCGTAGATTTGAAAACCAGAAATAGGGAAAAACTGGTTCAACAATTTGGTGGTAAATTATGGAATAGACTCAGTGACAGTAGTAGTGCAGAGTCATAGGGAGCTTTAAAGGGAGGCTGGATAGATTCATGAATAGGATGAAAGGTGGATGTAGGTAGTGTAAGTAACAGGAACTACCTCGTGTAGGTCTCACGGCCTTCTTGCTTTTTATTTTCTATGTTCTTATATTTCTCCTGCACATCATTCTCGCTTTTCATTTCTCCCCAGTCAATTTCTTCAAAGAATTTTCTGAGTTCTTCCATGTTAGTTTTTCCAAAGTTGCTCCTCTTGTGCGATTCATCTTCCTCCTCTACATCCTTTTTCGTCTCAATTTATAAAATGACATGGTCACTCTTTCCCATGGGGCACACATAACTTATCTCCTTTGCTAGGTCCATACCTATTGTTAACACTAGGTCAAGTCTTGCTGGTTCGTCATCTCCCCTACCTATATCTTGTGTTTTCTGTCACCCACTGAGTCATCGTGTTTTCCATTGTCAGCCTCAACAATCTATCACCCAAAACATTCTCATTTCCTCCTTCAAAGGTCTCCCATTTTACTTCCTTGTTGTTAAAATCTCCAGCCAGCAGTACCATTTTGATACTCTTGATTATTATACTTAAATACTTCAAGGTATCTCTACCGTAGATAACAGTCAAGTCGCCACCTGCAGTCCATGTCGCCAGGCGCCATATATTTACGAATTATAGCATCACTACTGATTTGTATGTGCCACTGAAGATAATACACAGTATTTATATCATGACTGTATATCTACTCTGTTTCAGCGTTGTTTTATGCTTTGTAGCTTTTTCAAATATAGACGGTTTCCAATTTCACTACCGGTTTTGTTTTCGGGCGACGACGACAGCGGTACGACACTCGGTAATAAACACTAGATGCGACTTGACTGTTGGTGGCCACTTTGTAGATATTTTGTAATTTGTTCATTTATAGCCATAATATGACACAGATGAAGACACAAAATGACACAGATTCTCCAGAAAGCCCCTTCTAACATTCTGAAATCATGGATGTAGAAATGTAGTATTAAACGCCACCACACGTCTGAAACAAAAAAAAGTTGTCCTGGTGACTTTACTGTTTTTCTACGGTAGTACTTTCTCATGCTCTTCCTAACTCCAAGGGTTTGTTTTGGGTGGTACATAGGTTGCCACTATAGTCTGTGTTTCTCTATTTTTTACTTCTATTTGTACACTCACTATTGCAGCTCTTCCTTCTCCATACTCCACTTTATTTTTTATACTTCACCCTTATATTTTGTCTTATCATAACTCCACCACCTGTTCCACCACTTCTGTCCCTTCTCCACATGTTGTAGTTATTACCTACCACCACTTTGTCTTCTAATAATTTAGTTTCTGTTAGACACACCACGTCTGGATCTTTAGTTAATAAATAATCTCCTAGTTCCAGCCTTCTTGGTATCATCACATCTGTGTTCGTGTACATCATGCCATTCCGTTTTTATAACATATTTCCTCACACCATTTTCCTTAGTCTCTTTTCTTTATAAAAAAAAATTTTCTCAGCCATTCATCTGATACTACCTTAATAAATGTTGCTTTCTTTTCCTCCGTTCTTTCTTCATTTTCTGCCTTACTTACTCTTTTATTTCCTTAAACTTTTTCCTTTCCTCTTCATTCACTGGGTTTTTTTCCCATCCACCTCCCTGTAATCATCCATTGACCTGGGCCTAAAAGCTCTCGCCAGGTTCTCCTCGGTTGCAGTCTGCGATTTTCAATCTTAGTTTTATTGGTCTATCTTTCCTTCTGCATAAGGTCCCAATCTGCATAGGTCCCCAATTTTAAACTTCTTTCACTTCATCTTCAAGTCTTGTCTCATCCTCCTCATCATTCATTTCATAAACACGTCCTTTATTCCCTGTCCTTTCAGGAGGAGGAGGGGGAGAGGAGGCCTTCCCAAAGTGTGGTGTGAGTGAGGCAGGAACAGAGTGTGGGCCCGCAGGCAGGAGCTGAGTTAAAGGGCAGTGTGTGGCTCTCTGTGCCCTGACTGTCACCACTGTTGCAGGTGCTGAGGTCACAGTCCAAGCCGCGCTCCGGCCAGCACTGACCCGCTCGCTCCGGCATCCCCAAGGGTTCCCGCGGGGACCGGCCGTCGCGGTGCTAGCAAGAGTATTGCTGCGGTGGAGGCTGTGGGGCCGGGCAGCAGCATGAGTGGCCGGGAGCAGCAGGATCAGTCTGCCTCAGGGTGGGGAGGCACGGGTGTGATGGCAAGAATCACCTGGAGGCAGGCAGCTCAGGCCACAAGGCAGACAGTGAGCTGAAGTGCCAGCAGTGTGACAAAACATTTAAATACAAGAGTTGCTTGAGGCACATTTCTTGACACACAGGGGTGTTAGGAATTATGAATGTTTAGAGTGTGGAAAGATTTACTACAAAGAGTCACCTCACCACACACACCCTGATACACAGGGGTTTGTAAGAATTATGAATGTTTAGAGTGTGGGAAAGTTTTTATAAAAAGGGGACCTCCCCACACACACCCTGACACACAGTGGTGTTTAAGAATTATGAATGTTTAGAGTGTGGGAAAAGATTTACTGAAAAGGGTAGCCTCACCAAACACACCCTGAAAACACAGTGGTGTTAAAAATTTATAAATGTTTAGAGTGTGGGAAAAAGATTTACAACAAAGATGAACTCACCAAACACACCCTGACACACAGTGGTGTTAAGAATTATGAATGTTTAAGATGTGGGAAAAGATTTACTACAAAGAATGAACTGACCAAACACACCCTGACACACAGTGGTGTTAAGATTAAAAATGTCTGGAGTGGGGGAAAAAGATTTACTACAAAGAGTGACCTCACCAAACCACACACTTACGCACATTGGTGTTAAGAATTATGATGTTTAGAGTGTGGGAAAAGATTTACTGGTAAGTCTAATCTCACCCAACACATCCTGACAACAGTGGTGTTAAGAATCATGAATGTTTAGTGTGTGGGAAAAGATTTACTTTTAAGTCTACTCTCACCACACACACCCTAAACCCCCAGGGGATGTTAAAAAATCATGAAGTTTAGTGTGGGGGAAAAGATTTAATCTTCAGTCTACTCTCAGCCACACACACCCGACACACAGTGGGTTAAGAATCATGAATGCCTAGAGTGTGGGAAAAGGTTTTATACCCCTTCTGAACTCAACAGACACACCTTTAGACACACTGGCTTGCGGAGTTCAAGTGTGATATTTGTTGCAAAATGTTTCAAGACAAAGAGTGATATTGCCAGGCACGTAAAAATCCACTTTTGAGGTAGTGTGTTGTGTGGGCAGGTGTGGCTGTACCGTGCCTGTGTGAGTGTGTCCTGTGTGGCAATGGGGAGTGGTGGTGTTGGTGGGCAGTGTGTTACATGTGTGGTGGCAGCCGTTTCCCTTGTGTTCTGTGAGGGAGTAATGGCCCAGCAGTTGTTGGGTTGGCAGTGCAGATGTGACTTTCAATAATGTATCCAGGGTTTTAAAGGTTTCTCTGCTGATTGCCTTAAAAACAATTTTTCCACGCATAAGTTACACTCCTATTTTCTGCAGGTCAATGTATGTATCACATAAACCTTACTCTGTCTCTTCATCATTGGGACAGCTGCAGGGAAAAGTGATGACAAATGCACTAAAAGACAAGTCCAAATTGTCTAGAAATATACAAGACGATGCGAGGAACTTAGAAAAAAACGAGGCTATAAATATTTACACCTGTGTCTATTTCATGCAGGTTTTTCCGTAGAATTATCAAAGTATCCAGGGAAAAATGAAACATGGTATAAGTATAAAAATTTTTCAAAAATATGAAGGAATTAATACATTAAGGTAGAAATTTGAATTAAATGGGGGTAGCTAGGGTCATTATGGAATGGGTAAAAGGGAACTCAAAGACGATGGAAATAGTAGCTAGTAATAGATAAGCACCATGAGTAGAATTAATAACAGTTGGAGTTGTTACACCTGAACAAAAGTAATCATTGAGGCAAATACAGGAGCTCCCATACTTACGTACGTTCGTGGGTTTTGTACTGAACTTGAAATGTACAAAAGTTATCCAGCATTTCTCGTCAATCCTGAACACTGCACACACACCACTGTCAAAAGAAAATATGTACAGTACAGCATAACATCAATATTACTGAACAGTAGCCTACCTATATTGTATCGGCTTAAATGGGCTATACTATTATAGTCAAAGGTTCTTTCTCATTACCATCACCACCTGACTGACTGACTGGCTACACTAATGCTTCTGAGACATGTTGGGGGATAAAATATACATGAAAACCACAACATAGTTATAATTACTCACAGGTTTGTAAGTATCTCTGAATGTAAGTAACTTGAACGTTGTTATAGGTTTTACATGCCTGTACACGCCTGCTTAGACCCAACTTAGGGGAAAGAGGAAATTATAAGTAGATGGTTTAAGGTCTTACTCTACCCGATGGGGGGAGAAATTAGGAAGAATTAAAGGTTACAAGGATGAATGTTTAGGATAACATCCCTATTTTTTGTGTATAAATGGATGAATTGGAAGGCCAGTGATTAAGGAAGCTGAGCAAGTGACGCTATGACACTAAGCATAGGTAAGCATTAGGGCTTAGAGATAAATAAAGTAAAAGTACATCATACATGCAATAAAATGGGGGAAAAAACCCAGAAAGAATCAGAGACACAGAAGTCAGCGACAAGTTGAAGAATAGGAAAAATTGATTGATGGAAATAAAATTGGCAGATTGGAGAACAAAAAGTATAAGTGCATTACACTTTTATAAAGGTTAACCAATACACGATCGGTGGTTTTAGGTAGGTATACTAAACGTTTTAGTCCTCATTATAAGGGGTATTTCTAACCCCATATTACCTGGGGGCCATTAATGCTAACATCAGAAATTAATTTCAAAGATCTTTACTTTTGAGGTTACCTGCCTTTGTGCGTGTGTCTGTTATGGGTCAGCGCATGCGCACGGAAGCGATGGTGGGCGTGGCCGGTGTGACGCCTGATTTGGCGCCTTGCACAAACGATGGAGGGTTTTGATAAGCCAATCAGAGCAAAGGACATTTTGGACGTGGCAGACAGCCTGGGGCCTTGGAGGAGCCTCAGGTTTCCAAAGGCCGCCGTCAGTGGAGGGTGTGTCATCCGCGATCTCGGCTTTCTCAAGTTTTATCATTACAATGCAGGTAAGTTTCCATTGACCATTTGCTTGGAGTGTTCCTGGGCGAGGGGGTTACGAGGTTGCAATGTCAGGTTTGGTTAGGTTTCGGGGTTCTACTGCATTAAATAAAAAC
>JACEEZ010020966.1:0-12500 GCA_016584305.1 Chionoecetes opilio
CCCCCCCAAACCCAACCCAAAAAGGGACCCCCCCTACACCCCCCACCCCCACCCCCCACCCCCACCCCACGAAAAAAAACCAAAACCCCAAAAAACGTATTTTTAAATTTCCTTTCCCCCCTTTTTTTTTAAACCCCTGCGTCTTTTCTACTCCCCCCCCTTTTTTCACTTTCATTGGAGGACGTGATTGATATCCTTTTTTCTCTATCTTTTTCCCCCTGACTTCCGCATCATCACAAAACAGAACCCCCCTTTCCCCCCCAAAACCCTCCCTACCCCCTCCGCCCTAAACCCCCTTCCCTTATCTGTACCAGCCATCACGTCACCCCCTCCATCACAATCTTCGAAGGTAAGGGAAAGAAGGGTCGATCGCTTACCTTTGTGACGGGATACTTTACAATGACCTTATTATGAGAATATCTGTACAAGAATGATGTTGTTAAGTATTAATAACAATATCTGATTATGACTACAGTTTTTAAAGACGAAAATAGTGCTAACTTTAATAAATATACCGTATATTATGGTCTAGGACGAGAGAGAGAGAGAGGAGAAGAGGAGAGAGAGAGAGAGAGAGAGAGAGAGAGAGAGAGAGAGAGAGAGGGGGGGAGGGACAGTTAGGCCCAGTTGCAAGAAGTGGACGTTTTCCATCGAGTACACGATAGTGTGATAAATAAGGGGCCCGACCATCGTGATACTCCATTGATAAGTTTCATGAACGGCTGATTTTGCCCCATCGGCATGATGTCCCGACGTCGGGAGCGAGGTGTACCAACCCATGCATAAATAGATATAATATTTACTACTATAAATAAATTAACTCCTGTCATTTCTATCATAAATTATTTTTTCTATAACATAAAAATAAGTAATACTTGTATTAGCAATGCTGTTTTCATAGTAAGAGCGGTCAAAAAAGTTTCAAAGTTCTGAGTTGGTTATTTGAGTTACCTGACACCGCCAGGCTTGGCTTTTTGCCCAGCTAAACCCTCCTTCTCATCTCTCTCTCTCTCTCTCTCTCCTCTTTTCTCTCCTCTCTCATCCCTCTCTCTCTCTCTCTCTCTCTCCTTCTCTCTCTCTCTCTCATGGTTACAATTAATTTGCGTTTCTAGATGATTCTAGTCAGTAATGTTTAGCCATATTACTTATTATCATTTCGAAATGGTAACTGCATACAATCGTACATTCAATCATAGTTTAAGGTCTGTTCACCCCCAAAGCGGGAATACCGAGCGGGTATTAGTATATTGTTTAGGGCTGCAAGGATTCGTTGAGGAACCATATTGCCCTGGTGAGGTCCTATGATGCTTTTCACAGGCGTGATAGTTGATCAGTCTTCTTCAGGAAGACACAGGTAAGGTAGATGACAACGTATCGTTATGAGGTGTGGATGGACTCCGCCCCCCCCGCCCCCCCTATATCGCTCATCGCTGTCAATAGGGGGCGCGACATCCACCCGCTTGTCTTGAGTTCACGGCAACTGAACATTATGAATTAGCTGCCTTTTTGGCTTAGTAACCGCGTTGGGTTCTTCCCCAGAAATGTGTCACATATTGAATATGTTGATTATTGATGTTCAATGGAAGTATTTAATAATATATAATGCTCATCGATCATCTCGTCGGTAGGGAGTTACCGCCCGACGATTTTTGCCCGATGGGGCCCACGATGGGGATGAAATGGCGCTGTTCTTGAACCAGAGGTGTCGGGCATTTCCACGCCGGGACCCTATAGGGAGCACGATAAGACCTTCTTGCAACTGGGCCTTAGAATCTTCACCTGTTGCGTGTTGCAGCCTCAAACGGAATATTTCGTCTCCTGAAAATAGAAAACTGGAGGGTGGGCGTTGGCAAACCTTTGATGAAATCAGAGGGAGGGAGAGAGGGAGGGAGGGAGAGAGGGAGGGAAGAAGTGGTGACGCATCTCCAAAAGGAAATTAATTACTTACCTTTGAGAACGATGGAGAGAAAATATACAAAATGAACAGACAGCTACGCATGAATATAGTGAGCGAACGGACTAATGTAATGGCGGGAAGAATAGATTGAATGAATGATGCATAATTTTGATGGATGAGAGAGAAATAGAGGGACGGGGAAAGGGAGGGAGGAAAGGAGGGAGGGAAGAATAATATATAAATACAGACAGTATCATCAAATACACAGACGAAATGAAGGGCGAGGTGCACGAAGAGGACTGTATTGCCGCGTCTCAAATGGAATATGATTGAAAAGAGAAGATATTTTAGTCTCAGGAGTAAGAACAACATGGCGTTACTTATCTTTTAAGTGGAGAGAGACATGTAGTGGAAATTTTCATTAACATTATTTGTGTGTATGTGTTTTTCAGATTGCATTTCCCTTCTATAGGTAAGAAAATGTAAAGTAGGAAAGTATGAGAGGCATGGGAAAGGAGAACAGACAAACAGGACACCAATACTGGGAAAGAAAAGAAGTAAAGAGAGGGACACCGATGCCACATTTCCGGAAAAAAACCCATACCAATGCGACAGAAAAAAAGCCACAAATTCAAAGGACATGATGAGAGAAAAGGAAGAATAGTAAGAAGGAAAAGAGGGAGCAAGGGAGGGAGGGAGGGAGGGAGAGATTGGAGGGAGAGGAGTGAGGGAGGAGTTATGGAGGGTACCTAGATGTCGTGGAGGGTAGGAGGATCAGGGTATAGATGGAGGGCTTAAAGGAAAGAAGAATCATTTTGCCACATTTTCAGAGCAAAGAAAAACAATATGTGAGTGTCACGAGCCTCACCAGCGAAGACAAATATCTCGTCCTTGAAAGATTTATGTTTGAAAAGCCCGCGTGTGTCCGTCTTCCTCCTCCTTCCCCTTCATCCTCCTCATCCTTCTCCTACACCACATTCTTTATATTTTTTCTTATCAAGATCCGTGAATTAATGTCAGGTTAATGACTTCATATCATTTCAGAGCATTGGTATTTTCCCTCTCTTTTCCCCTTCTCACAGTAACAAACCTTCGTGCCTGTATATGAAGTTTGTACATACTGTATTCCCTCTTTCCTTTCTCTCCTTATAACATCTCTTTACCTCCTTCATCACACTCTCTTCCTCCAAGTCCTAATCATCACATTATCTTTATCTTACCTACCTTTTCTCTCCCTCACACGCCACCTACTCCTTTCCTTCCCTTGCCTCTCCTAACCCTCCTCTTAACATGTTCTTACTTCTCCCCCCTTCTTCTCCTCTTTTCCTTCCTCTTAGAGCGGTGAGGGCGTGGAGAGTGTTGGGAGAGGCAGGTGTTCCAGGGTTAATGAGGAACAGTATGTTGCCTCTTTCCTCTCAGGTAGACTAATTCCCCCGTGTATCACACCTTGACGCATGGGAGAGAGAGATAGGGAAGGAGGTGTTCGGGAGGGGAGAAAATACAGCAAGAAAGACTAAGGAGAAACCTGAAGAGAGAGAGGAAAAATGTGACAAGTTACAAGGAAGGCTGCGAAAAGAAAGAATGTAAATGGAGAAAGAAAAAATGTAAAGAAAGGAACGGATGATAGCATAAAAAAAGGGAAGAGGAGATGAGACTAAACAACACAAAACAAGGTACAGGCAGTGTAAAAAAACACGAGATGATGAGAGAAAGCATACAGGAGAACAAAGGAGGATAAGAAATTGAGAATCAGATGAGAGGCGCTGTGTCAAATGAAAATATGAGGAGAAAAAGGTGAACAAGCTAAAAAGATTAAAAAAAATATGTTTGATGTGCAAATAAAAAAAAAATCTGAAACTGATGAAACGAAGGATGGGAAAGGAATAAAAATTACAAGGTAACGAGAGCGAGAGAGAGAGAGAGAGAGAGAGAGAGAGAGAGAGAGAGAGAGAGAGAGAGAGAGAGAGAGAGAGAGAGAGAGAGAGAGAGAGAGAGAGTGTCAGATAAATTGGGATGAAAGGTTAGAGAGAGTGTCAGATAAATTGGGATGAAATGTTAGAGTGAGAAACAGACGGATGAAGAACGAGAAAGAAGGGAGGAAATTTGGGTGAGGGAAGGTGAAACATGAGACACTACCACGATAACGTGAGAGGGAAGCGCCGCGGTGAGGGGAAGGTGAGAAGAGGTGAGGGGAACTGAGGGGAAGAGACGAGGAGAGTGGTCAGCATGTGAGGAGGAGGAGATGGAAGAAGGCTACAACGCGAGCCACTAAGCAGACAATTACATAATATTTACATTATATTGTGCTTCAAATAGGTATGACAGAAAGACAGAGAAGAGATACCATAAACAAACTGAAAGACAGACAGACATAAGAAGACAATGACAGACAGACAGAAAGACGAACAAACACACAAATAGGTAGACGGACGAGCAAAAGGAATAGTTTTTACCATGGCAGTGACAGACAGACGAGACAATGACAGACAGACAGACAGACAGACGGACGAACAAGCACACACACACAAATCGATAGACAAACCAAAAGGAATTGTTTTTACCATGGCATGGCAGGTTTTCCATCGATCCTTCAAGCAGGAGTCTGTGTTGCTCAACCCTGAAGACGCAACACGGATGAAAAATCAATGCAAACTCATATGTAACTAAATACGATTTTTAGATAGTGAATATGTGTATTGTAATATATATGTAAAAAAATTGTTTAAATTTTTTATTACAGACAGTATATGTATATTAGGGTACGTCGTATAACAAAAATTCTTTTTCTCAACTTTGGCATGCCAATTTTCTATGTAAAATGGAATTCTAAGACGATTTAATCTGTTTCCATTTTTGCATTTGAGCAATTCTTACTATGCAAAATCACACTTTTATATTGCACCCTTATCGAATAATGCTTAAATGAGTACGCAGTGTCCGGTTGGTCCTGTTTATTGCATCATGCACCATCATGCATCATATGAGTTCCAAATGACTAGCGTGGTAAGCTCTTTCTGATAAGTTGGTTCATCAGGCACTACATCACAGTGTCACAGCCTCTACGTTGGCCTGGAACGTGTCCATCATGTCCTTCTTAGACCTGAAGCAGGGCATGGTCTCCCGGTGGTGAGCCCGAGCCCGGATAAACCCCGGCTCTAGCCTGCTGCCCACCCATGCTGCCCGAAAGCCTCTGTCACTGCTTCACGACTCTTTCGGTACTCTGAGTGTGGATAGAGAGCTCCGGAACCTCGTACGGCTTGACCAGGATCTCCTGGATCTGATCCCCGGACAGTGAACAGGTGAATGCCGACTCGTGCACTTGGCCAAGCTGCCAGCTGATCAGTGTCTGCAAGCTGGTGGCTGACAAGTTCAGCTTGGGTGTGATCGAGGTTTTAACTGGTGTCCCCATACTCCTCGCCAGCCCTCAGCTTCAAAATCTGGGTCACGGCGAACCTGCGGTCGTCCTCACTCTGACTCGCCATCAGCGAGAGGAGGACACATTTTGAGTGTGCGAACCATGCTCCTGTCCGCACGTAGGAGATCACAGCTGCTTGGACCTTCTTGGGCTGCGACCTCATCACTCTTGAGCTGCGTGAGGATGTGCTTGGGGCCGTCCTCTAGTCTGTGGTGAACCTTGATGTCGTAGTAGAGTTTGAAGTACACCTGCAGGCAGTACTTGACTAGGATTTCCAGGGTGTTCAGTTCTTTGCCAGTCAGTCCATGCTTTCTGGTCCACATGTACACGAGCGACTGGGCTGTGGTGAGCCATCTGGAGTGGGACACCTTGCCACACTTGATCTCCTGCAGCTCGGACGGGAGAACGCCCCGCTTCACAGCCTGGACCAGCTGGTAGGAGACCTGCTGGTCAGTGGACATGTTGACTAGGATATACTCCGGTATCTCTGTGAGATCTTCACCGCCTGGCACTCCTCTGAACTCTGCGTTGTACTGCATCTCATTCACGCTGGACAGCAGACTGCACACAGGACCCGTGAAGCCAGTGTCAGATGAGGTAGGCCCGTCGATGCTGGTGATAAGGTGGCGCAGGGGCAACTCGTTTGTGTGCAACACGCATATACTCCAGAAGAGCTTGCGTCTCAGCATCTTCTCCAAATGGGCGTGAGTCACCATGGGGGTCAGATCCTTCACAATGTCTCTCACTGGGTACCCCTGCTTGTCAACACCCTCCCGGATGCCGCTGAGTTCTTGGAGAAGGATTCCCCTCTTTATCACGCCGCAATACGTAGGCACCTCACTCTCAGCAAACTTTCGTCCACCGCCAACAAAGGCGGCCAACCTGGATCCAGAGCTCTGTCTAGTTGCGAGCTTCGACCCACTTGGTTTACAAGGAGAAGCCATCCTGAAAAAGACGATCAAGAACTGATGATAGGTGCAAATGAAGCCGTTACTTTAGCGGGGCTAAGCTATGTTTTGTATATAAATATAAAAGTCCATTTTTGCATAGCAAGAAGTGCTCAAACCAAAAACTTGAACAGGTCAAACCACCCTTAAAATTCAATTTTACATAAGAAAGCACCCTGTCAAATTCGGAATAATCTATATTTCACTTTTCATAGGACCTACGGCGTCCCCTAATGTATATGGTTCCTTATAAACTGGATTACCTCACGCATCAAAATAATAGTTTAACAAAGAGTTAATTATATATGTGTGGTGACGCGGACAAATACGTCCCTCAGAAATATAAAAGTGATCGGATAATTTAAAGTGACCAGAAATCGTATTACTTCATTGCAACATCTCAAACGAACATCAGTCAACGATACACCAAAATCAAGAGCCAGGTCTCCTTAAAAAAAAAAAAAAATATGTTCCTCTACATGAAAAGCTCAAGCATAAAACTCATCCCAAGTCAACGCAAAATCACATCATGAACTGACTTGCCTGCATCAAAACTATTATATTTATGAAATCTTTCTGGTTGACTTTTTGGACATCAAACAAAGGAGGAATACTACATGATTTTTTTTCTTTTTCTCTCTCTCTCTCCTCTCTCTCTCTCTCTCTCCCCTCTCTCTTCTCTCTCTCTCTTTTCTCTCTCTCTCCTCTCTCTCTCCTTCTCTCTCTCTCCTCTCCTCTCTCTCTCTCTCTCTCTCTCTCTCTTTTCTCTCTCTCTCTCTCTCTCTCTCTCTCTCTCTCTTCTCTCTCTCTCTTCTCTCTCTCCCCCTCTCTCTCTCTCTCTCTCTCTCTCTCTCTCTCTCTCTCTATATATATATATATTTAAAATTTATATTTATATTTATATTTATTTTTCTTTCTTTCTGTTTCTCTTCTCTTTTTCTTTCTCTTTCTCTCTCGCGCTTTTTCTCTTTCTCTCTCTTTCTCTTTCTCTTTCTCTCTCTTTCTCTCGCTCTCGCTCTCGCTCTCGCTCTCGCTCTCTACGTATGATATATGTGGTGGTGGTACAGACAGGTGGAAAGAGCTCAGGTGTGCTTAAGGCTAACACCTGGGGGGATCTGCCGCTGCGGTGAGGCGGGAACACAGTGCAGGGGCGTGAGGGGAGTGAGTGGAGTGAGAGGAAAGATATGCAGGATATGCCGCATGAACGAAAGGCAGAAGTAAAGGATGGAGGAGAACTCACATGTGAAATATGAAGAAAAAGTACAATTTCCAACAACAAAATTTTCATGAAAGTATGAAAATAATGGCAACGATAATATATATATAATATAATATATATATATATATATATATATATATCTATATATATATATATTTTGGTTTGGCTCTTTTCTTATGGCTCTCCAAAAGACTACTCTATACTGGACTTGCTACTCATTTTGGGCTATTTCAGTGGAGGCCAATTTTGGTTCCTGCCCTTTCGAACATCACTCCTTTTCCCTTTTCCCTTCCTAGGTTTATCAGTATATATGATATACCTTTATTTCGTAAAGTTGTTCTATAAATTAAAATAAAAAACAGTAAAATGCAAAAAAGAAAGCCATTATGAGGGGAGTTAAGAAAATGCATGAAATTTAATATTCATTGAACTCATCCCCCCATTTAATTTTTTGCAGAAAACATTTTAGATGCTAGCAATGAAAGAAGCGGATTTTCTTTAGCTTTCCTTTGCTTTTTTAGTTTTCGATAAATGAATCTAACCATCAAAAATTTAGCGTTAAGAAAAAAATATCATCTATCGGGATAATCCCCGAGGAGGTGTTATTTATTTAGTTACGCAAAGTTGCAGGTTTCTAATTATTTATCAGAAAATGAAAATAGAAAAGGGAAAGCAAAATTAAAATTTCCGCTTTTATTGATAGTTGCATGAAAAAAAGTTTTCACGCAAAAACAAATTGCGATTATGTTTAATTTCATGCATATTCTTCAGTTCATAATGGAATTTCTTTATGTATTTACAGTTTTTTTTGATAATTTTAAGAACAAACATTCACGAAGATAACAGTGAAAATTTTAACTGATATGCCATAGTTACTGTATTATGGAACACTTTTTTACTTGCAGATACGATGATGATGTTTTTTTTTTATTAAGAAATTTTAGGAGGGGTGGTAATTCTTTTTATCAGAAAACAAAATATATCAAGGGAAAAGCTAATAAAAAAATCGCTTCTTTTATGCTAGCATTAAAAATGTTTTCTCGCAAAATATAAAGGGCCCCCGAAGAGTTAATATATTTGAGGCTGCATATTTCTTCACCTCCATAATGGCATTTTTTAGTGTATTTACTGTTTTTTATTGAAAAATTATAGAACAAACATTACGAAGATAAGGGTTATCTATATACTGATAAACCTTGGAAGGGAAAAAAGGGGGGAGTTCTAAAAGGCAGGAATCGCCAAAAAATGGCTCCACTGGTATGGGGGGGTTGGGGCCGGGGCACGAGTAGCAAGCCAGTATAGAGTAGTCTTTGGGCCCCTAATTTCTTGGTTTACGGATGATGTCTCTTTAAGGCTACAATGATTAACAAAGGCTTAGTGAAAGAGCATCAACGTTTAAATTGTCAAAAATTTTGGACAGGTGGTGCAATCCTAACACCAAAAAAAACCAAGACATTTTATTTTTACCGTCTTTTTTTCCCCACCCCTTTCCAGGGAAAAAGAAAGAATAAATTTACAAATCGTCAAACCCTAATGTGAAACCTACAGACCCAGAGAGAAGAAAAAAAACTAAAATATATACAAGAACAAGAAAACCCGCAACCCCCTTCTCCGTAACAGACAAGCCCGACGAAAGAGACAACCCCGAAAGGGCCCATGCGTAAAGGATCATGCAAACGAGGAAAGTGAAGTCTCCCCTCCTCCTACATGGCTGCGACAAAGAGGGTGTTCGAGTCTACTTGCCACTTAATTCCCGGAAAACCCCAAAAACACCTACTAAAAAACAGGAATTACTAATAAAGAAAAAGTTTTTAAAAAAAATGATAAATGGTCGAAGTTCAGATGTCGGGGCCTCCAATTTTAGAAGCAGTACTAAAAATATTCAATCCTAAGCAACGTAAAGCATACGAACCCCACCAGCCCCCCAAGCATGGAAAAAAAAAACGGGTAAATATCCAGCCCGCAGAGACGCAAAGCAAGGAGGAGCAGAAGCATAAAATCAACTCGCCCACCACACGTGAGGGCCCCCAGACTTTTTTAAAAAAACGCCTTACGGCACTAAATCATGCCACCCTACATCCCAGGAGAAAACATCTCTCACCGTGTGAAGAAGGGTTTTTGAACCAAAAAACCGTACAGCAAAAGGGCCAGCACGGCGAATTAATAAACTTGATCACTAAAGGTTAAGCACTCCTAAGACAAAGATAAAAAATCTTGAAAAAGATAAATAGCTAACTAGCATCACTTTGGTAAAAAAAAAAAAAAAAAAAAAAAAAATATATATATATATTTTTTTTTTTTTTTTTTTTTTTTTTTAAAAAAAAAAAAAAAAAAAAAAAAAAAAATANAGGGGGGGTGGAAAAGCTACAACGGAGCCACTAACAACAATACAAAATTTAATTTTTATTGTGTTTTCAAATGGTATGACAGAAAGACAAGAAGAGATACCATAAACAAACTGAAAACAGACAGACATAAGAAACAAGGGACAGACCAGAAGCGAACAAACCCCCAAATGGAACGGACGAGCAAAAAGGAATTTTTTTACCATGGCAGTGACAGACAGACGGACAATGAAGCAGCAACGACAACGGACAAACAAGACACACACAAAAAATCGTTTAGAAAACCAAAAGGAATTTTTTTTTACCAGGCAGGGCAGGTTTTCCATCTTTTTCCTTCAAGCAGGATCTGTTTTTGCTCAACCCTGAAGATGCAAAGGGAAAAAAATAATGCAAATCATATGAAAACTAAATACGATTTTAGATGTGAATATGTGATTGTAATTATATGAAAAAAAATTGTTTTTTTTTTTTACTACAACAGTAATTATATTAGGGTACTCAAAAACCCAAAAAATTTTTTTCTCAATTTTGCATGCCAATTTTCCTTTTAAAAATGGAATTCAAACGATTTTATTGATTCCTTTTTTCATTTGGCAATTCTTACTATGCAAAATCGCATTTTATATTGCCCCCTTATCGAATAATGTTTTTAAATGGTCGCAGTGCCCTTTGGTCCTGTTTTGCTTATGCACCATATGAGTTCCAATGACTAGCGGGGGTAAGCCTTTCTAAATCATTTGGTTCATCGGGCACTAAAAACACAGTGTCACAGCCTTACTTTGGCCTAGAACGTGTCCTCATGTTTTTCTTAGACCTGAACGGGCATGTCCCCCGGGTGGGGGGCCCAGCCCGGATGAACCCGGTTTAAGCCTGCTGCCCGCCACTCCCTGCCGCAGCCCTGTCACCTGTTCAGACTTTCGGTACTCTGGTGGGATAGAAGCTCCGGAAACCTGTACGGCTTGACCAGGATCTCCTGGATCTGATCCCCCGGAAAACGGGTAAACGGGGCTCGGCCCTGGCCGGGCTGCCAGTGACATGTTGCAAGTGGGGCTGAAATTCAGTTTTTGGGTGTGATGCGAGGTCTTAAAAGGGGTGTCCCATCTCCCCCCACCCCTCCTTAAAAATTGGGACGGCGACCCCGGGGTTTTCGTCCTCATCTGACTGCCATCAGCGAGAGGAGGACCATTTCTATGTGCGAACAGCTCCTGTCCGCACGTGGGGGGGGTCACAGCTGTTTGGGGCCTTTTTGGGGCCCCTGCGACCCTCATCATCTTGGCTCCCGGGGGATGTGCTTGGGGCCGCCCCTCTAGTCTGTTGGAATTGTGTCGTAGTAGAGTTTGAGTACACCTGCAGGCAGTACTTGACTGGTTTTCCCAGGGGTTCAGTTTTTTTCCCAGTAGTCCTGTTTTCTGGCCACATGACACGAGCGACTGGGTTGGTGAGCCATCTGGAGTGGGACACCTTGCCACACTTGATTCCTCCCGCTGGACGGGGGGGGAGAACGCCCCAAATTTTCACAGCCTGGATCAGCTGGTAGGAGACCTGTGGTCAGGGGATAGGAATATGGGGTTTCTCTGTAGATCTTACCGCCTGGCACCCTTAAACTCTGCTTTGTAGCCCTCTTTCACCGGGACAGCAGACGCACACGGCCCCCGTGAACCAGTGTCAGATGAGGTTAGGCCCGTCGATGCGGTGAAAGGGGGTTGGCCCCAGGGGCAACTCGTTTGTGTGCAACAGCATATACTCCAGAAGAGCTTGGTTCAGCATCTTCTCCAAATGGGCGGGATTTACCACCCTTCCCCCCGTGTTGGCCCAAATTGATCCCCTTTGCAGTACGATCAGTGAATCGGGGGTCTTTATGTCACCAGCAGATATAGAGAGCCTGAGCCCCCTTTGGAAGCAGGCTTTTTTCGGTGGCCCCGGGGGTCCTCGGTACAAAGTCCCAAAGGTATTCCCAGATGGCTCCTCTGTCACTGACACATGCCCTCCCTGATCAACCTTGGGTGCAGTTTCCCCCTAGCTGTGGGCACCCTTTGTTCCCGGTCTTGCCTTTTCCCCCCATCGAAACCCAACCCAACTATTTTGGTCCTGGGTTCCCCTGGTCAAAGGGCCCTGGCCGAGCCAGGGTCCTTCCTAGCCCCCCCCAGTTTTTTTACATCGCAACCAGGGACGACATGTCTGGGAGAGAGGTGGCCCCAGCAAAAAGGCCCGGAGGAATCCAAAGCAAGGCAGCACAGCAGTGGGCCCGGGAAAGTCGAACCGGAGCTTCCACCCAGGTTTCCCGGGCTGGCATTGTGTTTTTTTTCTTGAGTGGCCTTCCCCAAATTGCATCACAAGGGGTGCCAGGGACCCAGCCTCTCCCCGAGCAGTCGGTCTACCCCTTGGCAGCCTCCTGTTGCTCCCGCCTCTTTTTCTGAGTGGCGGGGGGAACGCTCCTCCCCCCTCCAGAAACCTGGTGTCTTCAGCTGGCCCCCCGAAATCTCTCCTGCGCCCAAGACGTCTGACCCTTTTCATCTTTTCTGCTCCTGCTTTTTTTTAGCTCGTTCCTCTTCCAACTGCTTTTTCTTTGTGCTTTCACGTCAGCTCCATTTTGTTAAAACCCCGCATCATCATTGCACTCTCCTCCCCAACTTTGACCTTTGGAGTACAGCCACTCCAGGTCTAAAAATAGGGATTG
>JACEEZ010020966.1:17500-50000 GCA_016584305.1 Chionoecetes opilio
TATATATATGTGAAATATTAATTCAATATTAATATTTGTTTTAAAAGATACAAGCGATATATTTTCATGGCAAATTCAATTAAGTGTTTGATACGGATTTCAAACTAACACATCCATTAAAATAGAGTTTTGCTGTCATTACCACCGCCATAACCATCATGCTGTCATCACCACCGTCAGTATCACTATTATGATCATCATCGTTATCGTTTATATTATCATGTTTTATATTATCGTCATAATATACATAGTTAATCGCAAGTAAACAAACGGGGATTTTCTTTTATGACACGCTTACATATTCGACAACAACTCTTCCGCGAAGCCAATATTATGAAAACTAATATAATTCTCATGATTAGATTTTCCGCCTCAATGAAAGGCTTCTGCTTGACTTCATCCTTACTTTCGTCTTATTTAAAAACTGTTTAAGCGTCCTAAACCCAATATGATTCGCCCAAATGTTTCGGAATTAAGAATGTAAAAAATAGAAAAAATCACATTGATATCTTAAAGCTGCCTTGTGCAATCTACACCACAACATAAATGAACCTCTGCTAAGACTACCATCACCACCACGACCACCAACACCACCACCACCACCTCCATTACTAATTACACTCACAATTGTGTCAAGAGAGTTACTAAGGTCAACAGGTCACGGACGCTTGTCTCTCGATCTGCATATTTCGTGGAGCAACTAAGGTAGGGAGACAGGGAGACAGGCATGATAGAGGGCAGGCAGACAGGGAGACAGGCATTCAGGCAGGAAGTAAGGCGGGCAAGCAGGCAGGCAGACTATTACATGGCTCTCGAGAAAGTAAGCATGAAAAACACTATTAGGAGCCAGAAGGGCTTTCCATCCCAGGGAACAAACCATCGTCAAACTTTATACCGAAAAGCCAGACTGTGACCAAGCCAGTGATAGTGTCAGTCAGTCGGTTAGCTACCCAATCAGTCAGTCAGTCAGTCAGCTAACCAATCAGTCAGTCAGTCAGTCAGTCAGTCAGCCATCCAACCAGTCAATCAGTCAGCCAGCCAACCAGTCAGTCACTCAATCATCCAACCAGTCAGTCAGTCAGTGAGTCAGTCAGTCAGTCAGTCAGTCAGCCAACATGTAGCCAGCTCATCAGACAATCGGCCGCGAGTGACAGACGGCCGAGGAAAAGAGTGAGGGGGCGAGGCATAATTAATTAGCAGCCATTCAATAACAACGGTCCAAGCCAACCTCCCGCCAACACTTCGCCAGCTCGCCAGTTTTCATCTTCTACTGTTATCCAACTCCGAGGATTCTTGGTATTTCCAACAACAGCTCTATCGTCCGGAAATAATAACTGAATCAATATTTTTTTCCCTCTTACTTTCTCACTTTCATAGTTAAATTTATAGCAGTGATGAGAGATCCCTTTAACTGCTCCCCTTTCATATAAATATTTGCATTACCAGCCTGTCTTTTCCAGCTTACTTTTCTAGTATGTTATACATTATTATCTTTTTGTTCATCATTTCCATTCATATAAGGGGACATAAAAAAATGCTTGGAGCGTTGAAATTGCTTTTTCTAAATAATCTTCTTTCATTTACATAGTAATTAGTACTCTAGGCTTTCAGGCACTCGAAATATACCAAATGCCTTTTAAAATTCACATTTTTCTTGTCCTTTCTCGCCTCCGAATCTCCTTCCATTTATAATATAATCTCTTTTGGGTTTCTGATGATTAACATAACGAGACCTAAAATTTCAAGTAATTCTATCGTTCCCAAGCTAGTGTTTTGAACGTTATCCATTCCATCTTTCTTGCCTAGTCTCAAATTTTATTCACAAGCGTTTACTCTTCTTTCATTCTTAATCACTCGTCACCTACAGTTGCACCATCTGTTCCCCGACTCCTCCTTCAGCAGCTGGTTTTACCCCTTTAAATCTGTCAAACCGTTCCCCTTTATCTGCCTTGTAGTTGAGTCCCCTCACAAACAAAAACAATAANCAGTCGGAAAACCCGCCGAGTGAAACAGACGTGAAAGGCGGGCGAGGCAAAAAGAGGTGGGGGGGCGAGGCATAATTAATTAGCACCCATTCAATAAACAACGGTCCAAGCCAACCTCCCGCCAACACTTCGCCAGCTCGCCAGTTTTCATCTTCTACTGTTATCCAACTCCGAGGATTCTTGGTATTTCCAACAACAGCTCTATCGTCCGGAAATAATAACTGAATCAATATTTTTTTCCCTCTTACTTTCTCACTTTCATAGTTAAATTTATAGCAGTGATGAGAGATCCCTTTAACTGCTCCTCTACATATAATATATTTGCATCTACCAGCCTGTCTTTTCCAGCTTACTTACTAGTATGTTATACATTATTATCTTTTTGTTCATCATTTCCATTCATATAAGTGGACATACAAATGCTTGGAGCGTTGAAATTGCTTTTTCTAAATAATCTTCTTTCATTTACATAGTAATTAGTACTCTAGGCTTTCAGGCACTCGAAATATACCAAATGCTTTAACATTCACATTTTCTTGTCCTTTCTCTGCCTCCGAATCTCCTTCCATTTATAATATAATCTCTTTTGGGTTTTCTGATGATTAACATAACGAGACCTAAAATTTCAAGTAATTCCTATCGTTCCCAAGCTAAGTGTTGTGAACGTTATCCATCTCATCTTTCTTGCCTAGTCTCAATTTCATTCACAAGCGTTTACTCTTCTTTTCATTCTTAATCACTCGTCACCTACAGTTGCACCATCTGTTCCACGACTCCTCCTTTCAGCAGCTGGTTTTACCCCTTTAAATCTGTCAAACCGTTCCCTTCATCTGCCTTGTAGTTGAGTCACTCACAACACAATAACATCTGGAAACACTTCAAGAATAACTCTACCCCATCAACATCATATCATACACACGGACACTCCAGACTTGTGTTATTCTATTTGATTTTCATTTCATATAGAAGATAAAAACATCACATCGTCAAATCTTTACTTCAAATTAACAAAAACTCCTTCATTCATAGAAAATGTATAAATCTTTCTGAATCAAACTCCTATCGTGACTTCTGGCATGTAGCTAATAACAATTCTAACAATTTTACTTCTGCATCTTTCCCTCCTATGCTTCACCCAGATGGCTCTACAGCTGTCTCATCTATTTCTAAAGCTGAACTCTTTGCTCAAACATTTGCTAAAAATTCCACTCTGGTTGTTGAAGGGCTTCCTCCTCCTCCTTCACCCTCTAACTATATTATGCCTATTATTAAAATCCTTCGTAATGATGTATTTTTTGCTCTTTCTGGCCTAGATCATCGGAAGGCTTACGGTCCTGACGAAGTCCCTCCTATTGTTCACAAAAACTGCGCTCTGTGCCTGCACCCTGACTGGTCAAATTCTTCCGTCTTTGTCTATCTATTTCCTCTTTTCCTTCTTGCTGGAAGTTTGCTCACATTCAACATGTTCAAATAAAAGGTGACCGTTCATTTCTTTCAAACTACCGTCCTATAGCTTTGTTTCCTGCCTTTCTAAAGTTTTTGAACCTATACCTAATAAGAAGATTCGTAAGCGCAAAACTAAGCATGTATCTGCTCACAATCTTCTATCTAATCGTCAGTACGGTTTCCGTAAAAAGCGATCTACTGGCGATCTTCTACCTTTCCTAACTGAGTCTTGGTCATCCTCCATTAGGGGTTTCGGTGAAACCTTTGCTGTTGCCCTTGACATATCAAAAGCTTTTGATAGAGTCTGGCACAAATCATTACTTTCTAAACTACCCCCATTCGGTTTATATCCTTCTCTCTGCACCTTCATCTTAAGTTTCCTTTCAAACCCTTCTATTGCAGCTACTGTAGATTGACATTTTTCTTCTCCTAAGTCTATCAAAAGTGGTGTTCCTCAGGGTTTTGTCCTATCACCCACTCTCTTTCTATGCACCACTGGTCAACACGATATTTCTGGCAAAAGGTTTTAAAACAAATTCTAACTGAATTTGGGCTGCTGATTACGAATATGAACTCAATTTTTGTCTATCACATCAGGATTTCGCGATATAGCATTTTTTCAATTTTTGATGCAAATGACTCATCAGCCTATATATCGAAGGTTTCAAGATAAAAACACGTGATTTTTAGTAATACATTTTGTATATTCTTAATCAAGGAATTACAAAGATTACGAAGTCCATGTACAAGTAAATCAAATATAGTGACAGAATTGAAATAGAAAATATAAACAATACATATATATGGTGCACAGATCAATGGCAAGTAGCAGTTATGTGAATTTTTTTTTTTTGGCTGATCTCTGATGTACAGCTTCTGGGTTGTCTCTCATCAAGCTCCAGCAATAATCCGCCATCATATGTGAGTCCCACCGGCCTTGATACCGTTCTTCCATTGTTTTAATGTCCTGATGAAAACGCTCCCCTTGTTCCTCGCTCACATCCCCAAGGTTCTCCGGAAACTTGTCCAAATGGCTGTGTAAATAGTGAACCTTGATACTCATTCTACATCCAAGATCTCGCAGGCTCATTAGTAGCTCTTCCACAATCTCTTCATAGTTGTCTGCTTTCTTATTCCCTAGAAAATTCTTCACCACATTACAAAATGCATTCCAAGCTCTTTCTTCTGTCTCATTCATTGATGTGATAAAATTTGGATCTCTCTTTAGTGTTCTTATTTGAGGTCCATCAAATTTTTCCAGCCTTTTTCTTCTCTTCACTAAGACAGGAAAAGTTGAACATATATAGCTGAAGCTTTTCTCCACTGTGATCAAGAGCTTTGACGAACTGCTTCATCAATCCAAGTTTTATGTGCAAGGGAGGAAAGACAATCTTCTTCCTATCCACTAGAGGATCATTGATGACATTCTTATCGCCAGATGCCAAACTCTGTCGCTGAGGCCATTCTTTTTTCACCCAATGCTCTGCTGTAGCTCTACTGTCCCAGTAACACAGAAAACAGGGGTATTTTGTGTACCCTCCTTGCTGACCTAAAAGAAAGTTAACCATTTTCAAATCGACACAAATTAACCACCCATGAACATGATATTGCAACCTCTCTAGGAAAAATCTTGATGTTGTTATATTCTTCTTTAAGTTTTACAGAATGACCTATGGTACAGAGCCATACTTATTTCCATTGTGTAACAGAACACATTTCAAACTTCTTTTGGAAACTGTCAATAAAAAGCCTCCAATCCCTTGAATCATATGCTAGCAGTCCCATAAAAAGAAGTAGCCCTTCTACATCAGTACAATAGACAAGCTGGCCATCTGAATGGAAGTACTTACGCAGTTCTGCTTCCCTGTTACGATAAAATGAGACACCTGTGCCGGGTTTCAGCATTCGATTCTCTTGCAGTCTTGAAGACAACAGTTCAGCAGACTCTTTTGGTAGATAAAAGATCTCTAACCAAATCATTCAAAGCAGACTGAGTAAACAGAATTGGTTTGTCACAATCTTCATCAGAGGCTGAAAAATATCTGTAGTGTCTTCTCATCAGTGGGAGCAGGTGAGCAGAGATCTGTTTCATCATTTTTTTGAAGCTCAGTAAATATTGGTACAGGTATTTCTCACTATGGGTAACTGGTCGAATAGCTGGAAGGGATACTTGGGTATTGCAAATATTTCTTGGTTTTTCTTATTGAAACCTTTACATTGACAAGGCAGAAATAGCAGTCATCTAAATGATTGCTTGGTTCTCTCCCAAACCATAGGCCACTCCAAACTTAAGTTTAGCCTTCTTTCCTTGAGACCATGATCTCAAAGTCTCAACACAGGTTTTGCACACTTTGTGAGGAGCCCAATGCTTGTCTTGGGTTCCAAGTGGTACTTTGAAGTACGCAAAATAACGCTCTTAACAAAGTCGTAATGTTGCGCCTCTGAGTCTTCAAAGTAAAGCTTCCACAGATGTAGCAAAATATATTTGGATCATTTGAGCACTTTCTTCTGTGAGATGTAGAGGCCATTGTTAGAGCAGCAACACCAACTGCGGACAAATAAAAGAAAAAGAGGTGTTAGCTACCTGAGTTGTTCCTGAATTTGCTACCCAACCACCTACACCTTAGGCATTGTTTCACAAAAAAGAAACAACAGGAGAAATACAATAAAAAACTCAATTCAATGTAAAATTCAATAATAAAACACTACCTGCGGACGATTGCTGTGCAAGTTGAAATGTGTTGTTACTTTCGTAAACATAAAGAATGGGAATGTTTTGCATGTTCAAAGAAAACGAAGATATTCTCCAGTTTATTGGGAGGACTGATTAAAAAAATAAACCATATAATCCGGCCCTTTTGCTACACTACTCAATAGAAGGATAAATTTTTCTTGAAATTCATGAAAATGGAATATATACCTATAGCGCAAAAAACGTGATGTGATAGAGAAAATATAAGATCAGATTTTAATCAGCACCCTCAAATAGTCTAAAACTGTTTTTAAATTCCATGCCAGAACTTTTTTTTTTTTTTTTTTGACCAGTTATCTAATTAGTATAGTGTAGTTAAAGCAAACAGCCTTGTAAGGACCTATTGGTCTGTTGCTGTTTGTGTTTCCTTTGTAATCCTTTGTAATCCTTTGTAGAAGGGGAATGATGGAAATGATCTTTTCAAACATCGTTACAACGCATTCATGCGCTTTGCAGCAACAGCAACTACTACCATAAAACCACAGAGTCTACCACCAACAGAAAGAGCAGCCTATTTCAATTCCCTTCGTGTTCATCTGCAAGTCATTGAGTGGAAATCACTGATGAGCGTCACATTACCGGCAGAAGACTGGGGTAGGAAGCTTCACTTCAGCATGGAATGTACGAGCCAGTCATGACCGATTTGGCCCAAGCTCCCGAGAAGATATTGAAATTTGTGACATGCAACTGCAAGTTGATGGGTAAAAACGTTTGTGGGACGAACTCATGCACATGTAGGAGAACAGGATTACGATGTATCTCAGCGTGTGGTCAGTGTTACGGAAATAATTGCAACAACGCAAAAGACGACATGGATGGCGATGAAATGTCCGAAGATTTGAACATTTACAAAATTCTGGAGTCAGAGTGCAATTTGTTTGTTGATGTTTAGGTTTATCAACATGATACTATGATACTTATTCAATCACTTTTGTGTTTAGTTTTCGAATAAAAAGACAAACTTCGTAAATTTTTTTGGTTTCAAAACAGTGTGGAATTCAGAAGCTTTCGCTTTCATCATCAATGACGTCATCAATAGGTATTAAAACCTTCCAAACCTTATTTGAAATCAATTAGATCTAAATTATGTACAGTTTCGTCTTAAAAAGCTAAAGAACTTAGGAGTTATAATGATTTATCATCCTGGTTATATTCTTAAATTTGTGTAAGTTAGGGCAATGTTGAAAAATATCCCGTTACTTAACTAGCTACAAAACAATTTCCCCAAACGCACTTTGAGAGGATTTTGGATATGTTAATCTACATAAAATTGCGCTTCTTTTGATACCAAATTCATTATCATAATATTTTTTTCCGGGTTTAATCATTATAAGGCCTATTTTTACTAGACTACAGAGGTCTTGCGTGACCTCGCCACCCTACGAGACACACCTAATGCCCCCCCTCACAAAAGTCGGTCATCATAATCATAATTTTTTTTGTCCGTCTCGGGGGAAGCCTTTCAGCCTTTTTGGGCCCTTGATCTCTGGGAGGCTTGTTAACTATTCAAACTGGATTCACTTATAGGGAATGATTCCCCTGGGACCAAAAAGCCTCTGTTTGCGCGAGTGCTTAATAAAAAATAATAATTATTATTCTTATATTTTCACCCAAAGGGCGTACAGGAAAAAAAATACTAAAATACAGACATAAAGGAGTGAACCTAAGTAGTAAAAAAATTAAAATAAATATATACATGTGGGCAATAGAGACACTGTGTACATAGGAGAACGGACCACATTACCCTGCCTACCCACATTCAAACAAACAGCAGGCCCACCGCTTTTTGTAAAGATCGCAACATAGGCCGAGGTCCCTGTCGGAGGGATGATGGGTTTGCAGAGACCCACTCAAACTGCTTAAGCTGAACGCGGGTGCGGGGATAACATCCACATTTGTAGCGAAACCAGGGACGAGCTGGACCCCCCTGGGCACCCCCCCCCCAAAAGCCTTTTAAGGATGCTTGCGAAGCCCCTTAACCTAATCGGGTTAAGTAGCCCCTTGGATCGCGACCGCGCGAGGGTGCGGCAGGGGGGGGTGGGGCAAGAGGGGCGTGGGGGGGCTTTGTGGGGGAGGAACAGGGGGAACAGACTCATGAGGGGCGGTGGCGGGATTTCACCAAACGCCGTAAAAGCGAAAAATATAGGGGAAAGGCCCCCTGAGGAGAAGGAAGGGAAGGGAAAGGGGAAAGGAATGAAAGGAAAAAAAGGAAAGGGGGGAGAGGGGGGGGACGAGGAAGGAAGGAAGGGAAGGAAAGGAAGGATGAGAGAAAAAGGAAATGAAAAAGAGGGGGGGATGACTGAGAAAGTAAGGGGAAGGAGAGGGGAGGGATGAATAAAGGTAGGGAATGAAGAAGAGAGAGAGAGAGGAGAGAGGAGAGAGAGAGAGAAGAGAGAGAGAGGAGAGAGAGAAAAGAGAGGAAAAGAGAGAAAAGAGAGGAAGAAGAGAAAAGAGAAGAGAGAGAGAGAGAGAAGAGAGAGAGGAGAGAGAGAGAGAGAGGAGAGGAGAAGAGAGAAGAGAGGAGGAGAGAAGAAGAGAGAGAGAGAAAAGAAAAAAAAAAAAAAAAAAAAAAAAAGAGAAGAGAAGAAGAGAGAGAGAGGAGAGAGAGAGAGAAGAGAGAGAAAGAGAGAAGAAGAGAGGAGAGAGAGAGAGAGAGAGAGAGAGAGAGGAGAAGGGGAAGAGAGAGAGAGAGAAGAGAGAGGGAGAGAGAGAGAGAAGAGGAGAGAGAGGAAAAAGAGAGGAGAGGGGAAAAGGAGAGAGAAGAGAGAGAGAGAAGAGAGGGGGGAGGGGAGGAGGGAGGAGGAAAGGGGGAGGAAAAAAGAGAGAGAGAGAGAGGGAGAGGGGGGAAAAGAGAAGAGAGAGAGAGGGGGTAGAGGAGAGAGGGGGAGAGAGAGCCCCGAATGAAGATCAAAATGCCCTAAAGGAAAAAGTCCCAATCAAAGGGCAACATACTTTTTTGGGCCATAGGTGCGGTCGCCTTTCTCTCTCTCTCTCTCCCTCTCTCCTTTCTCTCTTTTTCCTAGAGAGAGAGAGAAGAGAAGAGAGAGAGAGAGAGAGAGAAAAAAAAAAAAAAACCCAACTATTTTTAAAGCCTTTTCTCGGGGGACAACGCTGCCTGCAAAAAGATGGAACAAAGGCCTTCCCGGCCTCGTTTTTTCCCCCTTTTAACTAAATTATACTCAAACATGCCCGAACCATTTTCTGTGTTATCGTCCCTCGGTGGGGGGCTGGGCGGAGGGGTTTTTCCCCCTTGGGTTTTTGGTGCTAGGGGGCGCGATGGGGGCTGGGTGGGGGGTTGCCCTGGGAGTGTGTGGTGCTCGTGTTAGGGACGCAGGGGGGGCTGGGCGGGGGGTTGCCCTGGGATTGTGTAGTGCTCGTGTTAGGGACGCGGGTGGTACTGGGGGGGCGGGTGCCCTGGGTGGTTAGTGCTTGTTTCGGGGACGCGGTGGTGGTGCTGGGCGGAGGGTTCCCCGGGGAAAATGTATAGTGTTCTGTTACGGACGTGGTGGTGCTGGGGGGAAGGTTCCCCTGGGAGTGTTTAGTGCTGGTATTAGGGACGCGGGTGGTGCGGTGCTGGGTGGAGGGCAGCCCTGGGAGTGTGTAAGTGCTTGTTTGGGGACGCGGTGGAGCTAGGGGAAAGGGTTGCCCGGGGGGTGGTAGTGCTTGTGTTAGGAAAGCGGTGATGCGGGGGCGGAGGGTTGCCCTTGGGGGTGTGTAGTGCTTGTGTTAGGACGCGAGGTGCTTGGTGGGGGGTTGCCCTTAAGGTGTGTGGTGCTGGTGTTAGGGACGTGGTTGTACTGGGGGAGGGTTGCCCTGAGGGTGTGTAATGCTGGTGTTAGGGACGCGGTGCTGCTGGGTGGGAGGGTTGCCCTTAAGGTGTGTGGTGCTGGTGTTAGGGACGTGGTTGTGCTGGGCGGAGGGTTATCCTGAGGGTGTGTAATGCTGGTGTTAGGGACGCGGGGTGCGGGGCGGAGGTTGCCCTTAGAGTGTGTGGGTACTTGTGTTAGGGACGCGGTTGTCCTGGCGGAGGGTTGCTCTGAGGGTGTGTAATGCTGGTGTTAGGGACGCGGTGGTGCTGGGCGGAGGGTTGCCCTTAGAGTGTGTGGACTGTGTGGTACTTGTGTTAGGGACGTGGTGGTGCTGAGCTGAGGGTTGCCTTGGGAGTGTGTGCTGCTTGTGTTAGGGACGCGGAGGTGCTGGGCGGAGGGTTGCCCTGGGAGTGTGTGAGGAACTACACCTGAACTACACCTCCCTCGCCACAATAATGGTGATTACCACTTGCCCCTTCACCAAGAGGCGTGCTTCGGGGCTTCAAGCGCAGCTACTCGACTCACCACGTTAACACTTCCAGCCCCTGTCCCAGGTTAAGGGAGGTACTCTACCCAATCTGATGACGGAGCCTCGCCGCCCACGATAAGGCAGACAGCCATAGCTCTCCACTCCAACAGCACCTCCACTACCAGGCTGCTGTTCTCATCCCTTGAAGGCCATACTGAAGACGTGGGCCTTCTTCCAGTTAGCCCTTCACTGTCCCGCATACCATTCAACGTTCCCCGCTGTATGAAGAGTTATTCTACGGTGTTGACGATTGCTGTTGAAATTCTTTTCACTTCAAGCTGCGTTCCAGGGAGTTCTTAGGGTGACATTACCCCTGCATCTTTGCAGTCGTTGTTTGGTGATTGTTATCTGGCGGCTAGGCATTTGATATTTAATATGTTGGGTAAATATATGCTGGGTAATTATAATCCTCGATTTTTCTTCCCCCACATATCTTAGGTCTTGAAAAATTAATTGATAACCACCTCCTTTCTGACAGAGTGTATGGTGCTTGCGTTAGGGATGCGGTGGTGCTGGGCGGAGGATTGCCCTGGGAGTGTGTGGTGCTGAGTGGAGCGTTGCCCTAGGAGTGCGTGGTGCTGGTGATAGGGACGCGATATTGTTGGGCGGAGGGTTGCCCTGAGAGTGTGTTGTGCTGGTGTTAGGGACGCCGTGGTGTTGGGCGGAGGGGTGCCCTGGAAGAGTGTGGTGCTGGTGTTAGGGACGCTGTGGTGTTGGGTGGAGGATTTCCTTAGGAGTGTGTGGTGCTGGTGTTAGAGACGCGGCAGTGCTGGGTGGATGGTTGCCCTGGGAGTGTGTGGTGCCGCTGTTAGGGACGCTGTGGTAATGGGCGGAGGGTTTCCCTGGGAGTGTGTGGTGCTCGTGTTAGGGACGCGGTGGTGCTGGGCGGAGGGTTGTTTTGGGAGTGTGTGGTGCTTGTGTCGGGGACGCGGTGGTGCTGGGCGGAGGGCTGCCTTGGGAGTGTGTGGTGCTTGTGTTAGTGACGCGGTGGTGATGGACGGATGGATGCCCTGGGGGGGTGTAGTGCTGGTGTTAGGGACGTGGTGGTGCTGGGTGGAGGCTTGCCCTGGGGGTGTGTAGTGCTTGTGTCGGGGACGCGGTGGTGCTGGGCGGAGGGTTGCCCTGGGAGTGTGTGTTGCATGTGTTAGGGACGCGGTGGTGCTGGGCGGAGGGTTACCCTGGGAGTTCATAGTGCTTATGTTAAGGACGCGGTGTTGCTGGGCGGAAGGTTGCCCTGGGAGTGTGGTGCTGGTGTTAGGGACGCAGTGGTGCGGTGCTGGGCAGAGGGTTGCCCTGTGAGTGTGTAGTGCTTGTTTTAGGGACGTGGTGGTGCTGGTCAGATTGTTGCCCTGGGGTGTGTGTAGTGCTTGTGTTAGGGACGCGGTGGTGCTGGGCGGAGGGTTGCCCTGGGGGTGTGTAGTGCTTGTATTAGGAACACAGAGTGCTGGGTGGAGGGTTGCCCGTAGAGTGTGTTGTGCTGGTGCTAGGGACGCGGTGGTGCAGGGCGTAGGGTTGCCCTGGGGGGTGTAATGCTGGTGTTAGGGATGCGGTGGTGCTAGGCGGAGGGTTGCCCTGGTGGTGTTTAGTGCTTGTGTTAGGGACGCGGTGGTGCTGGGCGGAGTGTTGCCCTGGGAGTATTTCCTGCTGATGATAGGGACGTGGAGGTGCTGGCCGGAGGGTTGCCCTGGGAGTGTGTAGTGCTGGGTTTAGGGATGCGGTGGTGCTGGGTGGAGGCTTGCCCTGGGAGTGTGTGGTGCAGGTGTTAGGGACGCGGTGATGCTGGGCGGAGGGCTGCCCTGGGAGTGTGTAGTGCTGGGGTTAGGGATGCTGTGGTGCTGGGCGGAGGGTTGACCTGGGAGTGTGTAGTGCTGGGGTTAGGGATGCGGTGATGCTGGGCGGAGGGTTGCCCAGTGAGTATTTGCTGCTGGTGACAGGGACGCGGTGGTGCTGGGCGGAGGGTTACCCTGGGAGTGTGTAGTGCTGGGGTTAGGGACGCGCAGGGATGGGGGATTCAGAGACACGGCTCCACACACTTGACACAAACTTAACCCTTTGTTCTCAGGCATCACTTTGGACGACAATTGTTATTATCGATGGTTTAGTCCCTGTGTTGCTATTGTTATTATTATTTAAAATATTGGTAGTGTAGAGCAGAGGTTCCCAACCTTTTTCCAATGGCGGCACACTAATTTGGTGTAGAAAATAATGTGGCGCACCTGTCACCAGGGGCGATTTTTTGTGCACACTCCAGGCGAATTTGGTGAAATCAAATCAAATGTATTGCATTTCTTGCATATAGCCATTTTTTCAATGCAATATACATAATAAATAAATGAAAATTATATATAAATGCGATCTCACCACACTCCAACATACAATTGTTGGAGTGCGGTGAATATAAAAAAAGTACAAATAAAAAATATAAGTATAAATAAAAAGTACACAGTTAACAAACTTATATACCTTTTATTGTTGGCAGTGTCAGTCTTAGTGAGAAACTTGCGCTTGCTTTGATTTGCAGATCCGCGCGATGTTTGGAGAAATATTGGAGAGGCAGACTCTCATTTCATGGTCAACACTTTGCAGTTTGGACCGTTTCTTATTTTTTATGTTTGTTAGGCAGGAAAAACCGAGTTCGCATAGGTATGAGGTGGAAAATTGAAGCAGAATTGTAAGAGCTTGCTTCACTATGTGTGGAAATTCGTCCTTAAGCTCCAACCAAAATGTTTCGAGTGAAACTTCACTGTGCTTTAATTTTGAAGAGCGGTCGTTGCGGTTATCAGTCAGCTCCTCTACCTCGTTAAGACTAAGTTGCTGCGTGTTTGATTGAATGAAAAGATTCCTCAACCAGTCATATTTGATAACCGATATGTCTGGAAAGTACTTCATGATGTTCCCCTCCAGAATTTCGAGATGTTCGGAAATCAATGGTGCAATAATTTCATTATTTGCAGCCTCTGGAAAAGGGTCCATATTGCCGTCTTCTAGTCTTCCTTTCAACATCGTAATTTTTTCTGTCAGAGCCTTGACTTTATCCGCAGAAGTTAATATGTTTTCCTTTTTTCCCTGCATGCTACTATTGGACCTTGTTCAGATGGTCAAAGATGTCTGCTAAGTAGCCTAATTTCGCACACCATGTTTCATCAGATAATAACTCGCAGAATTCAGGCATCGTTCCAAGTGTAAAAAACGTAAGTAGTTCTTCCTTAAGTTCAAACACTCGTGACAAAACCTTTCCTCTTGAAAGCCATCTGACTTCCGTATGAAGTAACAGGGATCCATGTCGAGAACCGATTTCTTCACAAGGCTTGGAAAATAATCGTGATTTGAGCGGTCTGCTTTTCACAAAATTTACCATCTTCACAACTTCATTCAGGACAGTTTTCAGTTCGTTTCCTAGATTTTTTGCAACCAGTGCTTCCCGATGCAGAAAACAGTGCGTCGTAATAACATTTTTGTTCTCTTTTTTCACCAATAAAACAAACCCCTTTATTGATCCTGTCATTGAAGGAGCCCCATCTGTGCAAATTCCAACACACGAAGTCCATTTCATACCAGCATTGTGCATGTACTCATTGACGCAATTAAATATATCTTGGCCTGTTGTGGTTTCTAATTCTTTGCAGAAAAGGAACTGTTCTACTATCTTATTAGCAGCAACAAACCGAATATACACCAGCAACTGAGCTTTACCTGCAACGTCTGTCGATTCGTCTGCTTGAAGAGCAAACATGTTAGTTTCTCTTATTGCTTCAAATACACTTCGTGATATGTCTTTTGACATGTCTTCTATGTGTTGGCTGATTGTATTGTTTGAGAGAGGGACTTTTTTAATTTGTGTTTCAGCTTCAGTTCCGAGCATTGTTTTCACTATAGCACAGCAAACTGGGAGAATAAGTGATTTTGCGACTGTGTGTGGTTTCATATATTTCGCTATAATTTCGGCTACTAAATAGCTGGCTTCTTGAGCTGCGTTAGATGACTTTGTGTGTTTTTCAAAAACAACCCTCTGTCGTTTGCTGTCACGTAGAAGTCTTTCGAAGTAGTCCAACCCTTTATCAGAGAGGTAACCATGTTTCGCAGAGAAATGTCTCCTTAACTTGCTAGGAACTATTGCTTCATTGGCCAATGTCTCACCACAAACGACACATTTTGGATTGGGGCAAAATTCATCACCAACCCAAGTGAAGCCGTCGTGCCCTGGTTTTGCTAGTATGCGTGACTGATCCTTTCCATGAGCTGGGGCCAGCAGCACTAGAGATCTCTTCCACCACACGGGATGGTTCATCGTCCATCGATGATTCATCTCTTTTACGCTTTCTGATCACAAACTTATCCATTGCTAGAGAACACAGTATCAAGAAATAATTAGCAAACACAGTATCAACAGAACACAGTATCTTTAATAATATAAGCGAAAGTGTATGTGTGTGTGTGTGTGTGTGTGTGTGTTTGTGTGTGTGTGTGTCCGCTCCAGGTGCCGCCCCCTGTTGCGGAATCCCCTCATATGGCACATTTTTGGAACCGGCTCGAGCAAGGAAAGGTTTTAAGCCCATTTATGAGATGATCCGATCATTTTTTGTTTTCTTTTTTTTAGCAGCCTATTAGCAAGAATTGTGAAAAAAAAGTGGGTTGCGAGAATTGAGGAAACCTTGATGTAGGGTGATGGGTAATGGGTGAGTGAATGGGTGGGGTGATGGATAATGGGTGTGGGGTGATGGGTGAGTGAATGGGTGGGGGGTGATGGGTGATGGGTGAGGGAATAGATGGGGGTGATGGGTAATAGGTGAGTGAATGGGTGGTGGTGATGGATAATGGGTGAGTGAATGGGTGGGGGATGGTGGGTAATGGGTGAGTGAATGGGTGGGGGGTGATGGGTAATGGGTGAATGAATGGGTTGGGGGTGATGTGAATAGGTTGGCGTTAATACATACATTTCTGCATCCCTGATTTCAGGAAAGCTAGAAGAGGCTATCTGGAGAGTCTGTGCCCACCAAACACAGGTGGTGGGCCGAGGGCCCACCAATAGCCCTCCGCAGGAGCTAGCCAAAAAGTCCGCCCGGAGGGCGGCTTTGCGGCTAGTCAACCAATAAAGAACACAGTATCAACAGTGAATGTTAAAGCAGCTAACTCTTAGGTATCCGCACGACTATTCAACACACAACCTCTCTCTCCAACACCCGGACGGAAACTGAGGCCAGGTCTGCCACTCTGTGCCTGGCGGCGGCGCACTAGCCAATGAGTGGCGGCGCACCGGTTGGGATCCTCTGGTGTAGAGTGTAGACATACTGACAGTTGTAAAAACAGTTGAAGATTTATTCCTCTGAAGAAGCCCAGTAGAGGCGAAACTAGTAAGGAATAAAGTATACCTCTCTTCCCAGCCCGTGTCTCCATCATTTATTTTTATATATTATTATTATTATTATTATTATTATCATTATCATTATCATTACTATCATCACCCCATCCTTAGAAAAATGTTTATCACGTGCACTGGCTGGACTGTATATGTAGCAGAGGTGGGCACTTCCGCAAACACTTCCGCAAACCGCAACTTCCGCAAATTGCGGAAGTCCGAATTCGTTTGCAGATTTGCGGAAGTGTAAATGTTTGCGGATTTGCGTTTGCGGAAGCACTTCCGCAAACGCAAATATGTCCACAAACTCTCAATTTTGAACACTATTCCTGCGCGGCTACACGCACCGTCCAGAGAACGCTGCTTGCCAACCAGTGACTCTCCCTCTTTGATCAAATGGATTTTTTGTTGGCCACAGCAATCTTGTTCTCTGGGACTGAGAGTCCTGTGAGGTGTAGGGGAGGTGTATTATGTTTCTTTCCAGTTAATACAGGAGTAAGGCAAGGGTACGGCCTTGCCCTATCACTTTTCAACATTTGTATGGACAAGGTATAAGACAAAGTTGTAGATCAAAGTGATTGTGGAGCATCCCTCGGAAACACCAAGATCACTAATCTTGTTTTTGTCGGAGTTGCAGTAATTTTTGCCGAGTCGTTGGGGTCCTGGTGATGGCTCTCGAGGCGCTGTACGAGGAAGCAAAGCCTTTGGAACTTGATAGATAGATAGATATTATAGTTTTAAGGCGCTGCAACTGCGGGGTTATTGACGCCTGCTTACATAAGAGACAGTAAAATTAATATTAAAAAACTATTTTTTTGATATAATCAAAATATATAAAAGAACAAAATATATACAAGAACAGTAGTGCATTAAAAGCAATAATAAAAGAATATTAATAATATCATAACTTGTTGAGAAGGCTAACCCTCTCAATAAAGATATGGACCTCATGTCCCGAGTAGAAACACCTCTCTCCTAATGCCAGGGAGAGACAGTAGGCACCGTCCTTCCCCCGACACCGGGACAAGAATTGCTCACGTAGGTCCCCAAGACTAGGACACTCGACCAGCAAGTGCCGCACAGTTAAGGGGACCAAGCAATCATCACAGTAAGGAGAGTGGCCCTCCTCCATAAGGAATCCATGTATATATAAAGTGTGACCAATACGCAATCGTGCCAAGGCAGTCTCCCATCTCCGGGAGAGACCGCATTAGCTCCATTCCTCGATACTTTGGCGGATGGTGCGTAGTTTATTTTGCCCTATATTATTCATCGCTCCTGCCAACTGGTGTGAATTGATCTATGGATTGCCGAGCGTAGGTCTGTAGCTGGCACTGCAAAATGTGATAGAGCTGGTCTTCTAGCTGCAGCTTTTGCCAAGGCATCAGCTTCTCATTACCGGCAACACCCACATGTGCCGGAACCCAACAAAAGCTGACCGTCCGGCCTCGCCTCTTGATCAGATAAAGCCAATTCAGGAAAGCATTGACCAGCGGATGGGGAGAGTTAAAATTACATAGTGATTGAAGAGCACTACAAGAATCACTAAAAATTGTTAAAGAGACATCCGGAAGGGTAAAAATAACCGTGGGAGCATATAAAATAGCACCTATTTCAGCCGTAGACACAAATGAAATACTTGGAAGGCTGACGCCTCTGTTAAACGATGAAATTTAGGACTTGAGGTCTCCTGGCTTAAGACCAAGGTCCAGGGGTTTGTAGCTTTGGAGGCTTAATGGATGAAATAGTACAATTTGTTCATGCGTACGGCGAGAACATTGAGATCTTGGAAAGTTCTACATACCTTGGTAGCGCAGTCAATAATGACGGCGGGTCATGTCAAGAAGTCTTACTGTGGATTGGCATAGCCCACGGTGTTATGGATTCGCTCAGCACGAGTATTTAGCTTTGTCGGTACCTGTGCAGGATGACATAGATCCGGATCTTCAAGGCACTTGTGATCCCTGTCTTACTCTATGATTGTGAGACATGTACACTAAATAGTGACTTGAAGAGACGAATCGATGGGGTAATAAGTAATATTTGGTAATATTTGGTAATTTGGTAATGTGGCTTTGGTAATAAGTGTCTTTGCCGAATCATGGGGTATCGCTGGGATGATTACATGTCAAATCAGAGATTGCACCGTGAGACTGAATCGAGGCCTATTACCTGCATAGTCCGTCAGCGCCAATTTCGGTTATATGGGCATGTGGTACCCTACCCTGAAACCGATCCTTCCCATCGGGTTGTATATGTAAGAGACAATCCGGCGTGGAGGAGGCCAAGGGTGCACTCACAAGGCTCGTGGCTGGGACAAGTTGATGTTTCCTGTCGAGAGTTGCTTGGTATAGGAAGGGAGCCTGCATGGGGACTCGCGCGTGGTGACCCCCGGGAGTGTCGTCGTAGGGTGGGCGAGGCGACGCGCCCCCCGGAGTAATCCCCCAATGATTGATTGACAGCAATCCACCCCCTCTTCAAGCTGCCTGTGGTCCTCCTTCTTAACCCTGAGAAGGTAGATGCCGTGATATCAAAGACTGCTGATCGAGGTCACGAGAGCAGGCTGTCTTGGATACCTCAGAAGGCAGCAGCCCAGATGAAGACGATAAGGATGATTTTTTCAAGGTGAGATTTATTGATTTTATCGAGATCTACTGCATCTTAAGTTCAGTTGTGACAGTTCATTACTCCAAGTCATTATATTAGCAATCTTAAGAGTAATGCTGATAAGTTATTGTCATATTATATGATATAGGTGCAATAATATATTTAAAACATATATATAAGCATTTTATTTCTAAGTAACAGTTTTTTTTTCTTATGACTCAGATTACTTTAAATCTTTACTTAATATATGTATTATAAATGTTTCTATTATTTCCAGGCTTTGATGAGCCCAGGACCCACATCTACAGAGGGCACAAACTGTAGCCACCCACCTCTCCAACAAGATGGAGAAAGAGCTTGAGAGATGGTGTTCAGAGAAGCAGAGGAACAAGCTGCTGGAGCAGGCCATGTTTCCCGCCCTTTTCCGTGCCGCCTGGGTAGATGTGTTCGCTAAGTACAAAACGGCCATACCCAGCTCTGCAGTTGTGGAAAGACTGTTCTCCTAGGTGTCGGACATCATGAAGGCTAAGACAGCGGGTATATGATCTCCGATACTTTTGAGAGATTGGTCTTCATGAAGGGGAACATGTACCTGATCAAGATGGAACTATCACCAAAGGACTCTGAATGAGGAGTCTGAGGTTAAGGGTCTGATCTCATATCAATGAAATATAATTTGGAGTGTAGAGTACTTATACTTATTATTACCCCTTAGTGCCATATTCAAGAAACTTTCTCGACGCGTTGCGTTGCGTAGCGGGATACAAGAATCATTTGAAAACATCCACCCGTCGCGCTCGAATGGTTGCGTTGAGTCAGCTGATTACACATCCCACCTGCATACTGCTCTGCCTTATTCCATCCTATTTCTTCCCAGACCATTACAGGTGAGTTTTCAACACAACCTTGAGAAACATGCATACCTTGTGAATGCACACGTGTCATAATTAAGGTAAAATCAGGTCCAGGAGGCCTTATATAGGCGTGTGAACTTGTGAGGAAGCCGGGCGGCGGTGGAGGTGGAGGGCAGCCATTGTGTGGAGCAGTACTGGCGGGCCGTTCAAGTGTATTCGCAAGCATAACTCGGGCCCATTTTTTTTACACCAACGCCTCAGACAAGTGGCAAACATTAACTAAGCTATTATTTTAAGGTCTGAAATGATAAATTTCACTATTAAAATGTATTAGATATGTATAAAACAGTCAAAATACTGATGCCGCTTTGGACTCGCTCGTGTTGGTACGCCTGTTTTTGACAGCCACCACTCGTGTTGGTACGACTGTCAAATATCCACCGGTCGGACATTTCTTGTAGATGCCAGCAGTGGAGGTACGACGGTGGAGAATCTCCACCGGGACCGGGATTTGACGAGCATTCTTGAATATAGCCCTTAGTGTGCACTTAAGTTGATATATTGAGTAAGTGGTCACAATTAGGGGAAGGTAAAATGTGAGCTATAACATATGTGGGGCGCTGAGGGGTAATTATATTAAAACATACTAATATATATATATATATATATATATATATATATATATATATATATAATATATAATATATATATTATAATATATATATATATATATATATATATATATATATATATATATATATATTTATATATATATATATATATATATATATATATATATATATATATATATTATATATATATATATATATATAATATATATATATATATATTATATATATATATATATATATATATATATATATATATATATATATATATATATATATATATATTATATATATATTATATATATATATATATATATATATATATATATATATATATATATATATATATAATATATATATATTATATATATATATAATATATATATGGATAATTTATCAATAATTGTTGTCATAAGTGATTTATTAAATATAATAGAAATTTACTCCAAAGTTCTTTACCTCTATATTTGCAATATATGCAGAGAAAATATCACCAAATTAGTTTGCGGTTTGCAGACTTGCGGTTGCGGAAGTGTGAACTTCAAGACATTTGCGGACTTGCGGTTGCGGAACTTAAGGATTGGGGTTTGCGGATTTGCGTTTGCGGAAGTGGATTTTCGTTTGCGGTGCCCACCGTAGAAGTAATATGTAGAAGGTAAACAATTCGTTCGACCAGCGAGTGAGTGGAGATATTCATGATCAAGCTTTGCGGGGTTAATGGGTTTCGATGGACCTGATTTTTCCGTATTTGCTCAACATATTGACTGGCAAAAGTGATGCATAGATTGCATATACAGGAGAATAATATTGCAGAGGACAGTCAATGATTTACATTTTTGTTTAGTACGTGTATTGTCTTACTGAAACAAACACAGAGTAATTTGATGGTACCCAAAACCCTCTGTGCGCCATCTCTCGGCCACCCTGACTGTCTAGTTGAGGCAGCTCCGCAATGAACAAGGAACTTGCAGGGTAAGGCATGGAAAAGGTGGAAGAAAGTGTGTATAAGTGAAATAAACGGACAACTGCAATATTTCTCCACTTTAGTTCCTTTTTTTTTTACGTGGAAGGAAGATAGAACACGACATAGAAAACGAATTCGGGAAAAGTGACACAAATTCTGCTACCTCTTAACAACAAGAAGACATGAATATAGATGTAAACTAAAAGGAATAATTAGCTTATTTTTACAACCGTAAAGGGATGAAGGAACACTGCCTAACTCTGACAATCGTTAAGCTAAAGAGAAAAGTATTAAGTGTGAGATTATTATAATAGGAGCAAATAACAGCCACCCCCACCCCCCCCACACACACACACAAACACACATACACATACATTAAAGGTCCAATCCTGTAACCCCTGTTAGTTCCATATCTACATTATATTATGGTGAACTTTCATATAAATTGTAATTTTGTCATAAAAAAATAGCCACACGTAAAAGCAAAGCACAATACTGCAGCAATATGCATGTATAAGTAATGAATGCAATGTCCCGCTCTTTTTGTGTGTTATCCTTTTCATTTGTAAAGGTTTTTTTTTCTTATTATTTTTGCAACCGCGGTAAAAGTTTTAAATAAAGAATTCAAGGGTAACTCCACTTCCATTTTTCACACACTGGAAACAAAATATAGATACTGTGGGACCTTTTCTAAAGGTATATAAACGTATTTCCCTCCTCCTCCTCCTCCTCCTCCTCCTCAACCTTGACCCCCCAATTCACCCTCATATAAACGTATTTCCCTCCTCCTCCTCCTCCTCCTCCTCCTCAACCTTGACCCCCCAATTCACCCTCACCCTTGCAACCGCGGTAAAAGTTTTAAATAAAGAATTCAAGGGTAACTCCACTTCCATTTTTCCCTCTACCATGAAAGTCCTCCCCGACAGAATATATTTGTCTACAGCATTTTTCATTTATCTGATTTTCTTCACACACTGGAAACAAAATATAGATACTGTGGGACCTTTTCTAAAGGTATATAAACGTATTTCCCTCCTCCTCCTCCTCCTTCACCTTTCCTCCCTCACCTTGACCCCCATCACCCTATCATCACTATCAATGTCACTACTCGGCAGGACTCTGATTGTCTGCCTTCCTGCACGCGAAGGGGCCAGCGGTGTGTGTGTGTGTGTGTGTGTGTGTGTGTGTGTGTGTGTGTGTGTGTGTGTGTGTGTGTGTGTGTGTGTGTGTGTGTGTGTGTGTGTGTGTGTGTGTGTGTGTGTGTGTGTGTGTGTGTGTGTGTGTGTGTGTGTAGTGTGTGTGTGTGTGTGTTGTATATATGTGGTTGTATGTGATGTGTGTGATGTGTGTGTGTATGTGTGGTGTGAGTAGTTGTGTGTTGTGTGTGTGTGTGTGTGTGTGTGTGTGTGGTGTGATGTATTATGTGTTGTGTGGTGTGTGTGTATAACAATGTAAGTGAATGATAATAATAATAATAATAATAGTAATAATAATAAAATAAAATATTAACAATAATAATAACAAAATAATAATAAAATAATACACTAATAATACATATATAATAATAATAATAATAATAATAAAAATAATAATAATAATAATAATAATAATAATAACAATAATAATATTAAGAACAACAATAATAATAGCAATGAGTTCTACCCTCACTATTTATGCAGAAATATAAAATAACATATTCAAGTCGCGTGATACAGTAACCATTATAACAGTAACACCAACAGTTGCAATAAGAGCCAGTATACCATCAACACAACGCTTAATATTTCCCTCACAATAAAACCCTACCAAAACACCACGCACTCACGCCAAGAAAGCAACATGAGTACCTACTAATAAACAAATTCCCGGTAACCTCCACTTAAGACAGCCACGCCCTCCCTCACCACCACTCAGTAGATGTTGTCGGCGTCAATACGTCCTTACAATCCCAAGCCACCTCACACTGCCTCTCGCTGCCCCATCGTCCGTCAGCGTTACCTCAAGGTCATTGCAGTAGGTAATCAAACACGCTCAATTACCATCAAAGGCTTTCTCCTGCCCGCCACTATCTTGTCCGGTAATTAAACCTTTTGTACTCCTTTACCAGGCTAATTGAGAGATAAGACTTCAACAGGTGTGTCATTATCCAGGTAATGAATCGCACCTTAGCGTGAAAGGAGAATGAAGATAGGCAAGACAGTGTGACAAGGTAGCATGAGAGGATTTTCTTCTTGTTCTTGTTCTGTTGTTATGCGCGTCTTTGTGCGGTAGAAGGTGTATTGTCCTAGACGATAAATTTTATTCATTGCCAGTATTGGCTAGTAAGATGCTAGTCGTGATCCGTATTGAATGTTTTTTGACGATGCCAAATGCTAAATGTTAAATAAAGATTAAAATTACATAAAAAAGACATACATTGAAATGCATTCAGCAAATAAAATATATTAACAACTTATGAAGATAATACAAATTCTTTGCTATATTAACGAGAATAATACAAATTCATTGTGAGCCTTCATACTTTACAAAGTAGAAAAACAATCTCTAGCAATAAAAGTCATAAAAAATTATGTACATTTAAAATAACTATTCGGCTAAAAAAGTGAACACTATTTTTGTGGACACAACGTTTAATATTCAATGAAATAAAAAATAATAACTTCACTGACGAGTTTAAAAACTCAACACACACACATACATACGCACACACACACACACAACACACACACAACACACACACACACACACACACACCACACACACACACACACACACACACAACACACACACACACACACACACACACACACACCCACACACACCACACACACACACACACACACACACACCACACCCACACACACACAACACACCACACACAACACCACACACACACACCACAACACACAACATCCACAGCTCACCAATAACAGCAATGGGGCTGTAATCTAATATAATTATGTTTTCAATACCCAGTCATCAGAGGCGCCAGCTAATCCCCTAAAATTAGGAGCATCAATGTAAAATATATATCGCACGATAGGTTGCACACAACTTAAAGAATGTTGCTCTCTCTCTCTCTCTCTCTCTCTCTCTCTCTCTCTTCTCTCTCTCTCATCTCTCTCTCTCCTCCTCCTCTCTCTCTCTCTCTCTCTCTTCTCTCTCTCTCTCTCTCTCTTCTCTCTCTCTCTCTCTCTCTCTCTCTCTCTCTCTCTCTCTCTCTCTCTCTCTCACTGACTGAGAGAGACAGAGAGAGAGACAGACAGACAGACAGACAGACAGACAGACAGACAGACAGACAGACAGACAGACAGACAGACAGACAGACAGACATTCCAATATACAAAAGAGGAATCCCATTGTTAAGAGTAGCGGCCATGAGACTCTTCCTAATGCCCTATAGTTTATCATAATACAAGCGACTACTTCACATAGCCACATTTTCCCTTCGTCCCTATTTTCCCCTCTTTACGGTAATTCATGATAATGTTTTTTGATGGGACTTCAATCTCCGTCTATCGCTGAAGATTTTTCCTGAACTACGCTACCTAGTTCCTGCGTTCCTTAATGGCCTTCTTTATAACTAGCATTTTAGCTTCAATTGTTATTTTTTCTGTAATTTCATTTATATGTGTGTTTTGAGTATTACAACTGATCTTAACTAATGTTCAATAAATGTTGTACTCATATAAAATTCAACACCACAATCACCACAATAAATAATAGCAATAATACAGAACCCTCCACAAAAAGACACTACAATGACACCCTAGAGCCTAGAGATAATAAAAAATAAACTGACAAAAAAAATACGACCAGTTTCCAAGCGCAACAAACCCATCACCACCACTGCAACAATACCGAGTAGTCCGCCGACTGCCAGCTTCCTCACAGAGCCAGACAGCAGCGGTCATTCTTGCAAGAGAGAGGTCTCGAGAGAGACTCATGACAATGGATGGCGGGCAATGCGGCGAGACCTTAAGGAAGATAGTTGTTATGTCTGTCTAGTCACACCTGACCTTGCAGCACAAATGGCTCAAACTCGGACAGACGAACACAATCTATTGATAAGCACTAAGAGACAGACATGAAGGCTTGTGTATTGTCAGAAACGAAGAGAGAGAGAGAGAGAGAGAGAGAGAGAGAGAGAGAGAGAGAGAGAGAGAGAGAGAGAGAGAGAGAGAGAGAGAGAGAGAGAGAGAGAGAGAGAGAGAGAGAGAGAGAGAGAGAGAGAGAGAGAGAGAGAGAGATAATATATTTCACACCTCCCACATACAGCTGGTCTTCCTCATCGCATCACTTTCTCTTCCTTCACCACCACCATAACCTCCTCGGCCACCTTATATATCTACTTTTATTTATTCCCTTTCTCATTTTACTCCTTCTCCTACTTATATGTCAATGTTTACAGTGGGGGTTCCCTGAATGTCACTTTTGGAACCCAGTCTTTTCAAAACCTACATCACCGAGATTGAGAAAAGTATCAACCGCAAAAAACAAGTTTTGCATATAATACAAAGATATCAAAGTTACTTTTTGGTAACTCAACCGCAGTTTATACAGAAACATTTAGATATTCTACAAGTAATTTAGTGGACAGGTTCAAGAAATGGCAAATAAACTTGAATTTTGATCAATGTCACGTTCTTTACATTGAAAAAAAGCAAGCCATAAACTTCTTATATAAATAATTACGATCAACTCAAATAGATGGATATACGTAGAAAAGTTTTTTGTTATATTTTCAGGAGCAATCAGAGGCCCGACGTAATAAAAGTTACGAGTTAACTGATCGTTTATATTGGACGGACATTTTGATCTCAAATCAACAAGGCCAAACTTACGCTGTTATGGACCTTACGTGGGTATCCTATCTATAATATCGCGTCATCTGTCTACATAAGTTATTTCAAAACTTGATATAGTGCAACGCATATTAACGGAAAACATTATATAACTACGGAACAAACCTTACGAGGGACGACAAGAGGAAGGTTCATTGCCTTACGGAGGATCTCGTGTGCGGCGCCCCACAACATTTAGTCTGAGTCACAATGGACTGAACAGATCTGGGGCCTGATTGACTACTGACTCTCAAACTAACGTTAGGTAAAGCTGTCACCCTACCCCTAGACATTCACACAATGCCTTTATCTGCACATATGCACACAACAATAACAACACATAATTTACTTACCAACCATTAAAAACATTCCCTTTAATCAAAAAATGGCGGTATATGTGTATATTGCACTTTGTTTTTTACATTCCTCATGAGATTAATATCAAGTTGCCAGTGTTACGCAGTATTCCTATTTTTCTGACTAAGTAACATCAGTTACAGGGATTGATGGGTGAGGAGGAGCCTTCCATTGGTGTGTCCTTCCCTATATACTATTTTGAGTTAGCTTAGTGAAGTGTACCCTGACCAGTATCATGGATGCGTTTCTGTTTATACGTAGAACTTTGTATATATATATATATATAATGAAGATATAAACCAGCGCGGGTAGAAACATTATATCTTCATTATTAGATCTCGATTCCCTCATGGAGAAAGTATTGCCTCTCTCTCTCTCTCTCTCTCTCTCCTGTCTCTCTCTCTCATCTCTCCTCTCTCTCTCTCTCCTCTCTCTCTTCTCGTCTCTCTCACTCTCTCTCTCTCTCTCTCTCTCTCTCCTCTCTCTCTCTCTCTCTCTCTCTCTCCTCTCTCTCTCTCTCTCTCTCTCCTCTCTCTCTCTCTCTCTCTCTCTCTCTCTCTCTCTCTCTCTCTCTCTCTCTCTCTCTCTCTCTCTCTCTCTCTCTCTCTCTCTCTCCTCTCTCTCCTCTCTCTCTCTCTCTCTCTCTCTCTCTATATATATATATATATATATATATATATTATAGAGCCTTGCTTATACGTAGAACCTTTCTTTATCAGCTCATGTTTTTCCCTTAGATTTCCCAACTTCTATTCTGATGTTATTGAGGAGGAACATGAGAAACACAATAAACTGAGAGAAAGAAAATGGGATGCGGACGAGAATAAGGAAGAAGAGGACGAAGTGGAGAAGGAGAAAAAGTGAAGGAGGAAGGGGGTGTGGAGGAGGGGGAAGAAAACGAAATGGTTTACAAAATACTTATAAGGTGGAGGTAATATTATATAGTCCAAAGTTCCATTACTCACAATTTATTCGACGACTCAAATATATAGAGCCAATAGAATGGTCTGTTTTCCCCCGCGCAGGTGAATTATGGAGCAGTCTACCCACGAACTGTCCCATTTCATATAATCACAGAATGGATTAAAGTTTAGATATAACTCTCTCACTCTCTTCATTGTGAGGGTTATTCACCCATGGTCTTGTCCACACGATCTGGCTCGCGCTCGCCAGTTTCACCCTTTCAGTGCGAGCTTGGAGCTCATTATTACCGATATTTGGGCATTGTTGGGACCTCACACATCACACACCCCCATCCCCTTGCTGAAGGGGGAGAGTACCGCCCGAATTTCACAGTGGAAAAATCCCCGGGAATGAGTGGGGTCGGTGATCGAATGCCGAACCACAGAATGATGCCGGGCTCCCTAACCAACAGAGCCACATGGAATGTGTGTGTGTGTGTGTGTGTATGTTGTGTGTGTGTGTGTGTGTGTGTGTGTGTGTGTGTGTGTGTGTGTGTGTGTGTGTGTGTGTGTGTGTGTGTGTGTGGTGTGTGTGTGTGTATGTGTGTGTGTGTGGTGTGTGATCCCGTTGCTGCTTTCTATATGTATTTCATTTTATTTGCATATGGCGCGTTGGAAAATGCTTAACAAAAACAAGACAAACCGAAATATTCGTAGATAGACAGATCCATCTCCTCTCCCTGCCTCCGGTACCCCATCCCCACACACACATTCACCCATTTTGTGTGATTTATAGTCGAGTCCCCCAAAACCAAATCTCATTTTCTTCATTGGCAAATGGGATGCGGCCACCATTGTCACTAATCACACTCTATTCAAGACTGATGCTCTTCATACCTCCCGTGGCTGTTCAACCTTTTCCTCCCCTTTTCCTCCTTCCTTCTCCCCAACCTACCCCCATCTCCCTATTCTTCATCCCCAGTGTCTCTTTCGGGTCTGAAAATCATCACGTTTCCTCCAGGCCTCGTATTTCCAGGAGCGATGCACACGTCCTATATGCCTTCCCATTCCAGCCAGGCGGTGATGAGCGGTCCATTGTCTAGAGCGGGACACTCGCCTGGAAATTACGGTCAGTTTCCAGCACCTCTTGTTTCGACAGAGTTGCGTTTCGGGGATGCGTGTAGATGCGTCGGGTTCACAGATTTCTAGTACATGAATGCTTCAAAGACGCTTTAGCATTGCAGTCACAGCTGCCTTACACGATGTTGTATCTTTTGAGGGCACAAATGCCTCCAGGAAATCTCGTCCTTCTAGTAGAAAAATATTTTAAGAGCGTTTCTGACTTCCAGGACTCTGGATATCCCAAGTATTTTACTGTTTACCATACACGGCTGCTGTAAGTTAAGTTTGATTACGCCATCGCCATATGCTGCAAGGCCGCTACAGCCATCAAATAGTGTTTAATATCAAAAATACATTTCCGCCCTATGAGTGTTTACGTTTTCACGGCTGTTCCAGCCTGCAAAGTACCTTTAGCATAAATTATCGATATTTTAATACCTACCTTTTCCCAGAACCGTGACTTTCCACCAACAACGATCCTTTCATCACAATTTCGGTTTTCCTGAGTTACCCCTTAGCAAAAAATTCCAACCTACTAGTATTGTTTGTTTTATGTACCTCCTAACCTACTGATACTGAGAGTTTTGCAGATGCAACACTTCTCCATCACCATTTTCATTTGCATAAACATTGCATACTATTAGCTCTATACAGTCAAAAATCATCCATCCTACCGGTTGGAGTTCCAAAAGAGGTTCCAAGTTTGCATGGGTTATTTTAAACTCACTTTCCAGAAACTGATATTTCAAGGGCGCAGGAACATCCAAGACGCTTAAGACAAACAATTTACATATCCATAACGAGTAATTTTATTTTCGCACGTGAGATGATGTTACACTGAGGGAAAAAGAAGCGGGAGACGAGGGTAAGGGAAAGGGGTGGAGGGAGAAGCATGAAAGCACGGAGAGGGGAGATGCAGGAGGGAGAAGAGTGATAGGAATATGTGAAGAGGAAATAATGAAAGCGAAAGCAGGAGCTTAAAAGCACATGAAAAAATTCGACGTGGAGTAACTTCAAAGAATCATAAAAAAGAAGAGAGGCTGAATACATAGAAAAAATGCCTACGTGAAAGAAAGAGGAAAGACATTAAGGGAGGGAAAGGAAAGAAAGCGAGCAGATGAAAAGGAAAGTTGAGGGGAAGGGAAAGTGGAAGCTTGTTGCGGAAAGAGAATATGTGCTGTAATAATTAACTGAAATGCAATTCGAATACGATTACAATATCATTTCCAGTGAAAGAGATGCCACGCCGAGCCACATCATAACATCATACCAACCATAAAAAGAAAGATTATACAAATCTCTCTCTCTCTCTCTCTCTCTCTCTCTCTCTCTCTCTCTCTCTCTCTCTCTCTCTCTCTCTCTCTCTCTCTCTCTCTCTCTCTCTCTCATCTCTCTCTCTCTCTCTCTCTCTCTCTCTCTCTCTCTCTCTCTCTCTCTCTCTCTCTCTCTCTCTCTCTCTCTCTCTCTCTCTGAGGAGGCTGAGGTGGATGTACAGAAAATGGCCAGAGATATTGAGAATATCAAAGCTAAACTCGAGACGAAGGATATGGAGATCGAGCTGCTCAACGTGGAGATCAAGACGGCCTACGAAACAATCGAGGTTCTCCAGCAACGAGTGAATGAATTGGAGCAACAGAACAACCGTAGCAGCATAGGACAATCCCAGCCAACGACGGTTGCTCTACCATCCTCCCACTGCCTTCTACTGGGAGATACTAACCTACGACGAGTCTCTCGCTCCGACCTGGGTGAAAACTGCTCTGTTAAGACCATCGACGGCGCAAACATCGATTTACTCAGAAGCTGGGTAACAGAACAACTCAACCGGACCCCTACGGAGTGTTTTATATACTGTGGCATTAATGACATTTTAGACGAAACACCGCTTGAAAACATTCCAGATAATCTAGGCTCATTGCCTAGTGATTTAAAGGAGAAAAACTGCAATATGAAAACATATGTATGTCAGATAGTACCACTTACAGTGTCACAAGAAAATAAAGCCAATATAGAAGTTTACAACGAACACCTACTCAAATGGGATGAATCTAATGGCGTAACAATTATAAAGACAGTACCAAAATTTACGCTTAGCACAGGGGAACTAGATGATCTGTGTTTTGAATTAGACGGAGATAGATCTATGTTAAACAGATTAGGTGTTATCAGATTATTAAGTGCGATTGCAACACAATGTCCCGAATTCCAAATGTGCAAAAACTGGAACGTAGTAAAGAGATCGCAAAATCTCTATAGCATGAATACAAATTATGAAATTTTGCACACACGACAGTTCCCTCAACGGGGCCCACCCAACCCTCGCTCTACGCCAACGCCCAGCCCGTCCTTTACCCGGTACCCTCCACCCGGGTGGATACCCCGCGGTGCTGTACCGCCTGGGCCTGATCGTCCATACAGCTCAGTGCACCGTGATGCCGCGCCGCGACCTCGCGGCGTCACTTCATGGTACCACACCATACAAAGGGGTCAACAAGTATTCAATGGAGGAGGAGCCTGCCATACCTCACCATCTGACTGGCAACGGAACGGTGGTTACAACCAAGGGCCAGAACCTGACTACCGCCACACCATCAACAGCAATACCCACCCCACGCTGTACTCCTCCCACCATACCGGGACAAAACACGGATGTTATAATTGTGGAGAATTTAACCATCGCCAGGATAAGTGTAGGTTTGACTATAGATTGAAATGTGGAATCTGTCATAGATTTGGACACGAGCAAAGGTTGTGTCGAGACTTCAGTCCATAGGATGTTGGCGAGGAAGGTATAACCGGTATAGTCAACGTCGACAAAAGGGATAACTTAATCATAGATCACATTAACGCACAGAGTCTTGTAGCCAATAAGGATGAAATATGTCTTCTAGTTAATGAACGGAAAACTGATGTTTTATGTGTGAGTGAAACATGGCTCACTCCTGAGGTTTTATATGTGCATATTACCATACCTAATTACAATGTGTATAGATGTGACAAAGGTAGAGGAGGTGGTGTTTGCATCTACGTCAAGGAGATTTTTACCGTTACCCCAATTGATATAAATGTTGAAAGACCAGAAGGAGTAGAGGATATATGGGTCACGGTACAATGCCGTAAACTACCTTCTGTTATCATAGGATGCCTGTACCGTCATCCACATTCTAGCTTACACACGTTTGATTATGTAACGGATGTTTTTAATTTTATACGCTAGCGTAACAAACCATTCTATGTACTTGGAAATTTTAATTGTAATATTTTATTGAAGAATAGCAAGATGGAGAGAATTATTACTAATACTAAATTGACCCAATTAATTGATAAGCCTACACGAATTACTTCCCACTCCACGACATTATTGGACATTATTGTGAGAAATAAGCCTGATTTAGCTCTTCATTACGATGTAATTCCTTGTCCTGTCGCTGATCATGATCTTGTTACCGTCACACTGGACATTCGAAAGCCAAAGCGACAACAATCTACTATTAGAACTTTTCGACAACTAAGACACTATTCTCCTGAAACATTGTGTAATCTACTAAGAGGAGAAGTTCATACTTTGAATACAATTTTTGCAACTGATAATGTCGATACGCAAGTACATTATTTATGAAGATTTCCACAAATGTTGGATTCATGCGCACCCTTGGTAACAAAAGAAGTACGAAGGCCTTTTGCCCCGTGGATCACTGAAGACCTTAAAGCTATAATGCAGCAAAGAGACCGTGCACAGAAAGATCTTAAAGAAGACAGAAATAATGTTAATTTGCAGACTAATTATAAAAACCTAAAAAGGCAAGTCAGAGGATTGTTTCGGCGAGCTAGATCAGAATATTATAATAAAAGATTAAAAGAAAGTAGAGGAAACAGTAAAGCCACGTGGAGGACTATAGGGGAGTTGATTCCTAACGCCAAAAACAAGAATGTTAAGCCATCAGCAAACAATGACGGTGACGCAGAGGGTATCAAGCGCAAAGCTGAATGTTTTAATAAATATTTTTCTGAAGTGGGAAAAGTCACCTTTGAGAAATCTCAGCAGAATCTGAGTAATTCTGATGCAGTACTACAGCCAGTAAACACCGAAACTTATACTAATAATTGTGATGCTATGTTTAGACCTGTGCCTACAAATTGGGATACAGTAACTCTAGTTATTAAGCATATGAAGAACACTAACTCCCATGGATCTGATGGGATGCCACTGTGTTTCTTGAAAGACTCCCTCCCTATCATTATAACATACCTAACTTGCATTGTAAATACTTCTATGGTAACAGGTGTTTTTCCCACAGCATGGAAGCACTCTATTGTTGTTCCTATTTTCAAGGCTGGTAACAT
>JACEEZ010020966.1:55000-56331 GCA_016584305.1 Chionoecetes opilio
CAAACACACGAATCAAGAAAAAAATGTGGAATAACCTCGGTTATAAAAATGAGCAAACAAATCAATACGTGAATATAATTAAAAACACAATACAAATGAAAATCAGAGATAAAACTGTACACAGAGAAAGCCAAAACATATACATATATATATATATATATATATATATATATATATATATATATATATATATATATATATATATATATAAATAAATTCAGAGTAAATGTATTAGGACAACGAGAGGGGTGAGGAGAGTTCGAGCGTGGGATCTAGTCTCTTCAAATATATAATATAAGTCAACAAGAATGTGAACAAAAGAGATTGGAAAGGCTTGACACCAACAAGCAGACAGCAGTTAATCCCCTTAATTCCCATTCCATAAACTCCCCTCCCCCAATTCATCAACATCCACACACAGTCTACCACCTCCCCCTACACCCCCACTGGGTTGTAGCACACCATAATTAGCATCGCCTCAGCTCTCTCTACTCCAGTAATCAAAGTAAAATGTTAATTAAGCATAATTAACTAGTGAATATATTATTGACACTTCGCTCGCTGTCGCTTACCATAAGACCCGTGGAACCAAGTTTCCGCCTAAAAGTGTATAACTTCTCCCATTTGTCCCGGTTGAGAGTAATTATTTTTATAGATTAGGGATTTAATATTGTCGATGAGCAGAAATTTGACATGCAAGCAGTGCTGTCAAAATCAATGGGGGTCGTTCGATGAATTTTTTTGCGTAAAACAAGCCCTTAATGAGTAATTAGCGTAAACTACTCCTAATTATTGTCGGATTGAGCTGACATTCAACATCCAAGTAGTGCTGTCAAAATCAATGGGGGTCTGTATAACAAACTTTTTGCATAGAACAAGCCCTTAATGAGTAATTAGCGTAATGAGTTAATTGGCTGGAACGTGGCTCGCTGTCACGTTCCAGCCGCAAGAACTGAGCCAAAAGCAAAGGGGCCAGAGGCTGGACGTCTATACTTGATTAAGTAAATTTTTATCCAGTGACGGTTGTAATATATTAGGGTCGAGGTAGAATAAGTGTGGTGTGTGGGGGGGGGGGGTTTTTGTGTGTGTGGTGTGTGTGTGTGTGCGTGTGAAAGAGAGAAAAAAGAGAGAGGAGAGAGAGGAGAGGGAGAGAGAGAGAGAGAGGGGAGAGAGAGAGAGAAAGAGAGAGAAAAGAGAGAGAGAGAGAGAGGAGAGAAAAGAGAGAGAGAGGGGATAAACAGAGAGAGAGAAAAGAGAAACTATAAGATAAGCAGGAGAAAGAAGACGACATAAGACATACAGAAGCCCCGGGCCAAAAGAAAAAAAAAAGA
>JACEEZ010020966.1:63873-73873 GCA_016584305.1 Chionoecetes opilio
TTCTCCTCTCGCGGCTCGCACTAAGCCCAGGTTGTATCACATGATTCTGGGTCTGAAGGAGGCTATGGATACTAATGTCCATGCGTAATGCACCCACGGTCTTGCCCACGCGATCTCTCTCTCTCTCTCTCTCGCTCTCGCTCTCGTCTCTCTCGCTCTCTCCTCTCTGTCTCTCTCTCTATTACTCCTCATCTCTTCTCTCTCTATCTCTCTCTTAAATCTATACTCATCTTCTCATCTCTCTATCTCGATTTCTCTATACTATCTTCTCTCTCTCTCTCTCTATCCTTCTTCTCTCATTTATCCTCTCTGCTCTTCTTCTCTCTACTCTCTTTTCTCTATCTCATATCTCTCTAATATATATATATATAATAATATATATATATATTATAATAACATATATATAAATATATATATATATATATATATATAGAATATATATAATATCATATCATTATATTATATATATATATATATATATATATATATATATAATAATATAGATATATATATATACATATATATATATCGTTCCAAATGAAGTATACAGTTCAATGCCTTCAACGTCGTTCTCTCCCTCTCGTTCCTCTCACTTTGCTCTTCCACACCTTTCCTCTCCCCCAAAACTTCACCTCTCTCACAACCAGGTAGAGAGAAAGAGAGTAAAAATAGAAAGAGAGAGAGAGAGAGAGATAAAGAGAGAGATAGAGAGATATATATATATAGTATGTACAGTAGAGGCATAAGATTAATTAAAGGCACTAACTCTAGCAAAATTAAATGAGAGAGATATGCAAGAACAAGAACGAGAGAGCAAGGAAATGAGATTATAAAAAGTATTTCCGAAATCAAGAAAAAAAACATGATACAGAAGTAAAGGAAAACTAAAAAGTATGTGTAAGTGCAAGTAAGATCAAGGTGGTTAATGAGGAAGACAACATAACATGGCAGGGACTAATACAGGGTTTGTTTTGTGTCCTGGATGTGAAAAGGAAGGAAGGGAAAAAATATAGGTAATTAGACGTGTACCGAGTAGAAAGAGAGAGAGAGAGAGAGAAGAGAGGAGAGAGAAGAGAGAGAGAGAGAAGAGAGAGAGAGAGAGAGAGAGATGAGAGAGAGAGAGAGAGAGAGAGAGAGAGAGAGAGAGAGAGAGAGAGAGAGAGAGAGAGAGAGAGAGAGAGAGAGAGAGAGAGAAAAAAAGAGAGAGAGATGAGAGAGAGAGAGAAAAAAAAAGAGAGAGAGAGACGAACAAAGAAGGAAAAAAATATGGAGGGTCACTCACAGTCGAGGAAGAAATTAAAACAGCAATTTATTTTCCTATCTCTCTCTCTCTCTCTCTCTCTCTCTCTCTCTCTCTCTCTCTCTCTCCTCTCTCTCTCTCTCTCTCTCTCTCTCTCTCTCTCCTCTCTCTCTCTCTCTCTCTCTCTCTCTCTCTCTCTCTCTTCTCTCCTCTCTCTCTCTCTCTCTCTCTCTCTCACATTAAGCCGGGTATAATCACGACCCTGGCAAGCATAAACATCATACACCCCAACCTGACCTAAATACCGGCCAATCAGCGCGCGAGGCGAGATGAAACCCATGTTATGATTGGTCTGATGTTTAAGCCAATAAGATTCGCGAGTCTGGAAGCATAATGGGGACGATTGGATAGTGTGGAAGCCTATTGGAGAGGATGGGGTTTCCTGGTGCTTGGGCAATGGTTGGCTGTGATTGGCTGCTGGTGCCTAGCCAATTAGGACCGGAAGAGTTTAGGAGACAGGTGTAGTTATGATGACGTCACAAGTTCAGAAGGTGACGTGCGTTTTGATGACTTGGTGATGTCGTACTGAAAAACAACTAATTGGTGATGTGTAGATAGGATGAAGCTGAGATGATGAATTGATGTGATGAGTTGATAAATTATGTGATGAGTTGATGAATGATGTGATGAGTTGATGAACGGCGTGACGAGTTCATGTGAGAGTTGATGTGATTAGTTAATAAATGATGTGATAAATTGATGTGATGAGTTGATTAATGATGTGATGAGTTCATGTGATGAGCTGATGAATGATATTATGAGTTGATAAATGGTGTGATGAACTATGTGATGAGTTAATACATTATGTGATGAGTTAATGTGATCAGTTGATATGATGAGTTTTTCTGATAAGTTAATAAATTATGTGATGAGTTGATGAGTGAATGTTAAAGGTGAATGAATATTTTGTAAAGTGAATACAATAATATGAAGCATTTAATAATAACTCAATCTATCTTTTTTCCCTGCAATTAGATAAGGTCACAGTTTTTCTCCTCCTCCACCTGAGCTCTTCATTACATCATTGAATATGTTCTAAATTTGGAAATTACAACTTTTATTAACCATTAAAAGCACTATTAAGATCGGTTGTTGTTTTTATTCTGTCTGCGATACATCGATTTGCTTCACTGATATATTTTCGCTTTATGTTTCCTGTGTCAACATAACCAGCGCCGCGCCGCTTATATTCCTTTTTTAACATTGATCTTTCTGAACTGTTGCCTGTCAATTTATCTATTCTCCTTTTGTATTGCTCTCTCTCTCTCTCTCTCTCTCTCTCTCTCTCTCTCTCTCTCTCTCTCTCTCTCTCTCTCTCTCTCTCTCTCTCTCTCTCTCTAAATCAACACCCTGGCCAATGCAATAACACAAAATCACTTGAAACTGTCACTCATCTTGAAAGCGTGGACTCCCTCCCTCCCTGCCTGCCGGCCTCACACACTGACATGCACACACGCACGCACGCAAGCCCATCACACACGCACACACACACATACGCACATACATACACACACACACACACACACACACGCATGCACACACACACACACACACCGCACACACACACACACACACACACACACACACACACACACACGCACAAATGCGCGCGCAGGAATGGTAAGAATTTTGTCCTTTGTTAAGTGAACAGTGTTTGCTTTTAGTTATGGCATATAAGGTCAGCATGGGTCTCTCTCTCTCTCTCTCTCTCTCTCCTCTCTCTCTCTCTCTCTCTCTCTCTCTCTCTCTACCCGTCAGGGTGGCTCGGTTGGTAGAGCTGTGGGCTCGCGTGAAGCGTCCCTGCGTTCGATCAGCGGTTCGATCCCACCAGGTTCATCCTGGCGTGGTGGCACTTTGTAAAGTCAATAACCTTGTCGTTGGTACTTGCAAAGTATCTAGATAGGATCAAAGTATCTTCTCTTCTCTCTCTCTCTCTCTCTCTCTCTCTCTCTCTCTCTCTCTCTCTCTCTCTCTCTCTCTCTCTCTCTCTCTCTCTCTCTCTCTCTCTCTCTCTCTCTCTCTCTCTCTCTCTCTCTCTCTCTCTCTCTTTCTCTCATTTGTAACGCATTATTCAGCCTTAACGTTTTCACGGCACACTTTTACATTTACTTTATTTCTCAATATTCACATTCAAATCGGCGCAAATAAAATGAATTCTTTATTTGGTTTGAAGGACATTTATCTATCTATATTCGTTCATCTATCACCGTGGACTGCCGCTGTGACCCTATGTTTGACCTAATTCTTATGGCCATGACTCTTGGGTAGCCGACGGCGTGGCTCTCTCCAATCTACGCCTCACTCATCTTTAACTAAACACTGCTGTTATTATTCCCATGAGTCTCTCTCTCTCTCTCTCTCTCTCTCTCTCTCTCTCTCTCTCTCTCTCTCTCTCTCTCTCTCTCTCTCTCTCTCTCTCTCTCATCTCATTTTTTCCCATTTATCGCCTTGCTTCCTTGCAGACTTCGAGGGATTCCTGCAAGGACTATTGGTTTGATAACTGGTCTGTATTTTGGGACTGAGAGTGCTGTGAAGTGTGGGGCAGGTGTATCCAGCTTCTTTCCTGTGAATACAGGAGTGAGGCAAGGGTGCGTCCTTGCTCCATCACTTTTCAACGCTTGTATGGACTGGGTATTGGACAAGGTTGTAGATCAAAGTGATTGTGGAGCATCCGTCGGCAACACCATGATCACTGATCTTGTTTTTGCCGATGATGCAGTAATCTTTGCTGAGTCGCTGGAGGTCCTGGTGATGGCTCTCGAGGCGCTGCACGAGGAGGCAAAGCCTTTGGGACTTGAGGTCTCCTGGCTCAAGACCAAGGTCCAGGTGTTTGGAGACTTACTAGATGAAGCAGTATAATCTGTTTATGCGTGTGGCGAGGACATTGAGATCTTGGAAAGTTTTACATACCTTGGTAGCGCAGTCCATAATGACGGCGGGTCACGTCAAGAAGTCTTACGGATTGGCATAGCACACGGTGTTATGGACTCGCTCAGCGGGAGTATTTGGCGTTGTCGGTATCTGTGCAGAAGGACAAAGATCCGGATCTTCAAGTCGCTTGTGATCCCTGTCTTACTCTATGGTTGTGAGACATGGACACTAAATAGTGACTTGAAGAGACGAATCAATGCCTTTGTTAATAAGTGTCTTCGCAGAATCATGGGGTATCGCTGGGATGATTACGTGTCAAATCAGCGATTGCACCGTGAGACTGAATCGAGGCCTATTACTTGCATAGTCCCTCAGCGCCAACTTCGGCTATATGGGCATGTGGCACGCTACCCTGAAACCGATCCTTCCCATCGGGTTGTATCTGTAAGAGACAATCCGGCGTGCAGGAGGCCAAGGGGGCGCCCACAAGGCTCGTGGCTGGGGCAAGTTGATGTTTCTTGTCGAGAGCTGCTTGGTATGGGAAAGGAGCCTGCATGGGAACTCGCGCGTGGTGACCCCCGGGAGTGGCGTCGTAGGGTGGGCGAGGCGACGCGCCCCCCGGCGTATGCCCCCAATGATTGATGGATTCCTATCGCATATATCGCAAACTCATCCTATTTTATGATCACCCTTACAGTCTCCATCCTGCCTCATTACCACCTCATTCTCTTGCCCTATCCTCCTCCCACATCCCCCTTCTTTTTCTGCTCCTCATTCTGGCCGACTTCTGACTCACTCCTCACCTACTTCCTTCTTCAGATTCCCACTGTTTCAGATCCCAAGTCTCAGTTTCATTTTCTCCATTTATCTCCTCCTCCTCCTCTTCTCTCCTCCACGGCGAGCGAACGGCAGTATTAGCATCACCTTAACACCTCTTTTACCCTATGGCAACGCTGGGTCACGTTATGTTTCAGCAAATACTAATCAAAGTAATTTAATCAAGCCCTCTGTTACTGTGGACCCTAGACACCCTGCTGGTAAGCCATCACGCAAGGTTACTAGAACTATTAAGGAACTTAATATACTATACAAAAATGCATGAAGCATTATTTTAAAGCGCAATGACTTATTGGCTTCCGTTGTTTCCAAAACGCCAGATATCGTTAGTATCACTGCGAGTTGGTTCATCACCAAAGAAAAACATTTATTATCTGAAATAGCCATTCCAGGCTACAAGACATTTCTTAATTGTCGAACGCATAAAGCAGGTGGAGGTGTCATGCTTAACATTAAAGATAACTTGCAAGCAACCGAAATCGATTAAGTAAATGAAGATCATTATGATTCAGTCTACGCAAAGATTAAGTTTAACGGTAAACTGCTAATCTTGGGAAAATATATCGTCCCCCTAAATCAAATGCGGAAGTAGATTGCCTCTTGTATGACGAGATAAAGTCAGTTGTCAACAATAATAACGACACAATTATATGTGGAGATTTAACCTACTTCGTATAAACTGGAATAATAATTATGCTGATATAGAGGGTATGTAATTGCTTGCTATGGTAAACTAATTATATTAAATCAGGTGGTCCGTCAGCCTATAAGGTATAATAGTATCTTTGATTTAGTTTTTTACTACTGATATCGATTTCATTGATTATTGCGACATAGGGGAAAATTTGGTATATAGTAATCATAGGTTAATCAGATGCGGCATAAATTGCAACGTAAAAGTCACAGAAAACCAGTTATTAGTTCCCAATTATAATAAAGCGGATATCACGAAGATCAGCAGGGTATTAAGCGAAGTTGATTGGATTGACCTATTAAATGGTAAAACCGCCAAAAATATGTGCAATATATTCGTAATATTCTCCAATCGGTTGATGAAAAATATGTTCCATTGGTAAGAAAACGCATGAATAACAAAAACAGACCCTGTTGGATAACGAAAGATATTCTACAATTCATCAGCAGTAAGCGGCGAGCGTATAAAGTTTACAAGCGATCTAATGATGACGGCGATTATAGAGATTACAGTGACTTAAAGCGTCGATGTGTAGGATTAATAAGGTCTAAAAAGCGCAGTTATGATGAAAAAATTGCTGAGGAATCTAAATCGAACCCCAAAAAGTTCTTTCAATGCGTTCGAAGTAAGCAAAACGTCAAAACATGTATTGGGTTGCACAGTGAGACTGAATCGAGGCCTATTATCTGCATTGTCCGGCAGCGCCTACTTCGGCTATATGGGCATGTAGTACGCTACCCTGAAACCGATCCTTCCCATCGGGTTATATCTGTAAGAGACAATCCGGCGTGGAGGAGGTCAAGGGGGCGCCCACGGGACTAGTGGCTGGGGCAAGTTGATGTTTCTTGTCGAGAGCTGCTTGGTATGGGAAAGGAGCCTGCATGGGAACTCGCGCGTGGTGACCCCCAGAAGTGGCGTCGTTTGGTGGGCGAGGCGACGCGTCCCCTGGCGTATGCCCCCAATGATGGATTGATTGATGTATTGGGACACTGAAAGATAAGAATAACATCTTAGTAAACGATAATAAGAGTATGGCGTCCGTACTCAATAATTACTTTAATGCGGTTTTTATTAAAGAAGACGAAGCTCCATTACCAGAACCAGTCAACTAGTTTGCACGACCCGTAAGTAATAAATTGGAAATAAGAGAGATAACGGTAGACGAAATATAAAAGTATTTGCATAAACTTGACCCAGCAAAATCCGTGCGGGTGGACGAAATCTCGCCGAAATTACTTCGTGCATGTTTCACAGTCAACTTTTGCTCCCATTAAAACCTGGGAACCCTAACCCGTGGGATTGTTGCTTATTACTAACCCCGGGTGGATATAACCAAGATTTAGGATGAAAATAAACATCATTTTTCACAATGTTGTATTAAACCAAACAATGCAGCGAAAAAAAATTACCTCTGGAACTGTAATTTACTGTAAGAACCTTTAACCTAGACTGACATCTTATTACTGAAGTAGGACTGTAGAAAACAACAGAAAATAGTGCTTTTTACCGTACTTTTGTAATATAAATTACAGAGACAGGTTACTAGTGATCAGAATGATTTTATCTTATCAATCACACTCTTGGGTCCCGTCAGCCTCGTAGTACCACCAATGCCCCCACGGCCTCATTCACCAATTAATATGCAAGTATATAATCGGCACTGTGACACTACACGCTGTTCCTAACGGCGGGTGAAATTCACCCAAAATAGACTCCAGAACTAACACAAATAGAGACACGAGAGAACAGCACCTCTCATTACAAGGTCCTGACACGCACTGAGGACTACTGGGAGGGACAGACTCCCATCTCCACGCACCACGTAACAGTCACGCAGCGACGGCGTTTTGGGTAAAAAATATCCAAGGATAGGGTTCCCGGGTTAAATATTATTTTCGATAAATCGCTAATGGGCAAAAATGTTCCAAGTATGTGGAAATTTAGCTAATGTTACACCAATATTCAAGAAAGGGAGTACTAGCCTCGCAAATAATTATCGCCCAATTAGTCTAACGTCTGTGATTGTTAAAGTATTTGAAAAATTATAGCGTGACAGAATAGTGTCTTCTCTCGATGGAAATAACTTAATAGTAAACTCCCAGCATGGTTTCGAAATAAGAGATCCTGCTTAACAAACCTACCCGATTTTGTCAATGTCATTTATTCAAACTGGGACGCTAAAATTCCCACGGATATAATATACCTTGATTTTCACAAAGCTTTCGATGCAATTCCCCATAAGTGACTATTCACCAAGTTAAGGGCGCATGGTTTAGGGGAGCAGTTATGTTCATGGATTGGCGACTAGCTTTCAAATCGTAAGCAACGGGTAGTAGTAAGTTCAAGGAGGCGGTAGCAGAGTGGTTAGCGTCACCGGGGGGCGTTCTCGAAGACCCGAGTTCGATCCCGAGTGAGACCCATAAATCCACTTAAAATATTTCTACACCGTTGAGAGGCCTAAGAACACCCACATGCCCTGCCCATTAACTCTACCTTCGACTGCGAGTGCATCGGAGGACACAGGGGAGCGGCATGAGCCTCTAATTACAGGCGTCATTATAAAAATACTGCCTAAGCCACCACGGGCTAGGACCAACCATTACAGCCCTCAGGTGAGCCTCCAGGGCCTGCCATCCGAGCCCTGGAGGTCACTGCCTACAGGCACTATAGGCCAAGATGTAAGCAAAAAAAGAAAACAAATCAATGGCGAGGCATCTGATTTGTTAGATATTACTAGTAGGTGCCTCAGGGCTCGGTCTTGGGTCCAACTCTTTTTATAATATATTCAATGATTTGGACTGCGGAATTGTATCTAGAATATCGAAATTTGCTGATTACATCAAATTAGGCGGCAAAGCATATAGCCTATACTAGAGAAAACTGCGAACTCATACAACGTGATCTAGATAAACTAACAGATAGGAGCGATAAATGGCTATACAAATTCAATTCCGATAAATGTGAAGTAATGCATATAGGTAACGACAAGTGCTTGTGAAAAAGTGCTTCGGACCCATGTATTGATGATGTTTGTAGTGCACACACACTCAGACACGCACACAAACACAAACACGCAGGCACGCACACACACATGCACACACACGCACACACGCACACACACACGCATGCATGCTTGCATACACACACACACACACGCAAACAAACGGTAAGTACATGAGTCTACAGAGTAAGTGACATGATGCAAGACGTTACCGGAGAGGTTCTTCCTGTCATCTAATACTCCTAAATTTTTTTAGCCCAAAAACCCCCTTCAAAATGATTCAATCGACATGGGACCAAGCCGCTTACCACCTACGATTTATTTGCGATTTTTTGAGCCTACTCCCATCAAAATTGAATTTATAGTTTCGGCTACCTAAAACAGACAGACAGACAGACAGAGACACGGCTACTCCTATAGTATATTAGATAACCTCAAATATAAATATCAAATGCAAAATAAATCGTTAACTGAAGTACAGCAGGAAAAGGGTTTAGGTGTCATCATTAGTAATGATCTTAAAACCAGTACGCATTGCCTGGCTGCCAGTAAAAAGGTGAATATGATGTTGGGCTTCATTAAACGCAACTTTGATCATAAAACTCCAAAAGTTATGACACGATTATACACGTCTTTGTTTAGGCCGCACTTAGAATATGCTGTTCAATTCTGGTCATCCTGTTTCGTAAAAGATCAAGCCAAATTGGAATTAGTTCAAAAAAGAGCAACCAAACTGATTCCATCTATGCTAAATTCATTCTTATTCATCTTATGAAGATAGACTGCGGAAACTTAATATGTTTTCCTTAAAGGATCGTAGAGTCCGTGGGGACTTGATAGAAACCCTTAAGATCCTTAAAGGATTTGATGTCATTAATCAAGAGAAACTATTCGAGCTTTATCTTCACGTGAGAACAAGAATCAACGGTCTAAAACGGAATGGTCAACGTTGCATCACAGATCTCCGTACAAATTATTTCAATGTTAAAGCTGTTGATCGATGGAGCAAATTACCAGCAAATGATGTCGAAACCAGCATAATAACTTTATTTAAAAACAGACTAGACGCGTACTGTGAAGTAAATGTTTTTTTATATTGCCCTGCGAATCGATACTATAGTCCCTCGAATCGATTAGTGTTAGTGGTAGATGTTGTTAGCATACTTCATATCCTATCATTCTTCTCTACGAAACTTCCATGTTCCTATCTTCTTTAGGGATATAGTATCTTTTTCGAACTAGTATCTTACATGTAGTTTATAGTTAGTAGTATGTAGTTCAGCAGATACCATCGTTA
>JACEEZ010020966.1:76373-81373 GCA_016584305.1 Chionoecetes opilio
CTATGACATCCATACTTCTAACACCCACATCTGTTTTTGTTTTGGGTACATATAAACAATTTTGTTGTCTGGTTCTGCTTTTGGTTACTTCACGAACAGTAGGAAGTTTCTTGAACCATGCAGGATAAAAATCGTGTAATACCTTAAAGACAGTGGTACATGTGTCCAATAAATGCTTCTCTTTTACTTTTATCCACCCTAGTTCTATTAATATAGGCGTTAAATGGTCGTATTTCTTAGCACCACCTATGGCTACCTTGGCTGCAAAGTTTTGTAATTTTTGGACATCGCTCATTATAGTTAGATTTGTCGTGCCCCATATCCGAATACAGTAGTTGATTATGCTGAGTACTAATGACTGCACCGCAATTATTCGGGAGGGTTTGTCAAGATTGTCACTTACATGGCTTATGAACATTAGTGTACCAACAACTTTTTGATGTACCTCATTGATATGTTTGTCGAAAAGCATAAACCGATCAATGTACACACCTACATTTTTAACTTGATTGCTTGGGGTGATGGTATCCTCATCTATTTGGATGACGGCATTGGAAGGGACATGTGACAAAAGTTGCCTATTTTCAATAAAAATACACTGCGTTTTGCTTGAGTTCAGCATTAAACCATTACTAAGAAAATATTTCTTGACACATTTTAGGGTTTCTTCAGTTTTTCGAATGAGACATGTAAGTTCATATACATTACTGGTATGTATAAATTAAGTGTCATCAGCATATTTGATTATTGTGCAGTCCTTGACATATTTACGAAGATATTAAATAGGATTGGACCCAAAATTCATCCTTGTGGGACGCCATACTCAATTTTGTGTTTACTTGAAATAGAGTTCTTTATGCGAACAGATTGGGTTCTGTTCCTCAAATAACTGTCAAACCAGTAGGAATCAATTTTGAGCTTAAGGCATTTATTTATAAGAATCATGTGAGTAACACTATCGAAAGCTTTTGATAGATCACACAGAGTGAGCAAAGATATTTTTCTGTGGTCCATGTTGTTGTATATTTCATCGGTAATGACAGTAAGAGCAGTCTCAGTGGATAACCTGGGCCTGAAACCATGCTGGCTATTTGATAGAAGCTTTCTGACTTGTAGGTGGTGTATTAGCTGGTTTACAATTACTTTTTCTAATATTTTTGAAACTATAGAGAGAAGTGAAATAGGTCAAAAATTGCCCACGTTATCAGCGTCACCATTTTTTAAAATTGGCACCACTATGGCATGTTTCCAGGCGTCAGGGAAAACACCAGTAACTATGGACGTGTTGATAATACATGTTACATATAATGCTATTACATACAATGCATCCCTAACAAGTTTCAATGGTATAGCATCCGAGCCAACAGAGTTAATATCATTTAGATTTTTAATAGTCAATATTACAGTGTTTACGTCAACAGGTTGAGGTCTAAAATAGTCAGTGTCCATAGAAACAGTATTTGGATTTTGAGGTGTAGGCACGTTTTCACCCAGAATACATTGTGTTCTTTCATAAGTATTTTTTCCTACGTTTGCAAAGTAGGTATTAAATTCTTCTACTTTATTTCTAGCTTCATCAAAAGAATGTTCATTAGATTTACATTTTTTGTTAGGAGCAATTTCCCGAATGAGTTTCCAGATTGCGGCAGTATTTCCTCTACAGTTATTAAATTGTGTGTTGTAATATGAAGACTGAGCATTGCGAATGAGGGTAGTGACAAACTTTTTCTCTCTTTTATACTCTTCTTGTAGTGTTGTATTCTGACGATCAGCTTTTAATTTACTCTGAACATTGTTTCTGATCTGAATAGCATGACGTATGTTATCATTCATCCATGGAGCAAAAGGTCTACGAATTACTTTTGTAACAATTGGAGCATATTCGTCTAGACTTTTAATAAAAACTTCAGTAAAAAATTTCACTTGCTCATTTACATCGTCAGTTAAAAATATTTTGTGCATGTCATGCGAGTTCTGCATTAATATTGAAGAAAAAGTGTCTTGACTGTAGTTTCCTAGGTGACGAAATGTTTTAGTAATAGGTTGGCGTTTGGGTTTACTCATGTCAACTTTTACACTAATAAGGTCATGGTCGGCGATTACTTGTGGAACAACATCATGTGTTAGAATTATATCAGGGTTGTTAGTTATAATCAAATCTAGGAGAGTTGCTGATGTTGGAGTAATTCTAGTGTGTTTGTCTATGATTTGAGTCAGTTTGTTGTTCTTTATTAATTTGCTTAATCTATTATCTTTTACGAATAAATTATCATTGAAATCACCAAGGATAAAAAGGGACTTCTTTCTGACACTTATTAGCTTAAAAAAATCTTCTATGTAATCAAAAGATACTGCTAAAGCTTTTGGATGCCGTTACATACAACCTATAATAATAGCAGGTAGTTTGCGGCATTGCACAGTAATCCAAATATCCTCAATGCCAAATGGTCTAGTGATATCTAAAGTTATTAGGTTACATTTCAGTATTTGTCTTACATATATACATGCACCAGCACCACGTCCATTATCACATCTAAAAACCTTAAAATAGATACATTAATATAATTGTCTGGCGTATGTGGAAGGAGCCAGGTTTCCGTAACACATAAAACATCTATAGTTCTTTCTTCAATTAAAAGTTTTCCTTCATCAAGACTGGATAAAAGAGATTGGGCATTAATATGTTCAATGACTAAGGAGTCCTTTTTTGGAGTAGAACTACCGGCAGAGTCTTCTTCGCCATGCCTCTATGTAGAGTAAGACCTACTACATAAGCGACTTTTATGACCTAGAGACTGACATGTGCCACATTGTAATTTATGATCAAATCTGCAAGAGGATCGTTTGTGATTAAATTCTCCGCAATTGTAACATCTAACATTCTGCAAATGGTTTTCATTGTGTCTGTGGAGAGAATAGTTGTGGTTGTCTTTGTTGTGATTGTTATAATAAGTTTCGTGTAATCTGTCAAACCTATTATGTGTGGGTATATTAGGTTGCCAATAGAGTGGCTGACTACGTGTCATTCCCTTGGTGGTGTGGGGGTGCAATTGTTATGTGGGCGAGTAAAGTTGCGCCGCACGACCTTTGCCCAGGGATCTGGGGTCTGATGGTTAGTGAAGCCTGCCCTATCTGAGGGCCTTCTCAGGCTGGGATTGGTCTTGCTTTTTCTGTAACTGTGACTGTCAATACTAGTACTGGGAAATGACATGTAATCCTTTTTTCTATTGTGTTGGTTAGTGCTGGAACCCTGGGATGGTAAAGCTACATGTGTTGTTTTCTTGATTCTATCCATGTTATTACATATGTTGATGAGAGGGCATTGTTTAGTAATAGTACTGAACAAACGAACGATACCCAGCCTGTTCAGAGTGGATCCAGGTGAGTTCCCTTCCATGTCATAACACATGTCGTCCACTTCACCTCTACCCAGCCTGAAGGCAGGATTAGTATTAATAATAGTTATACAGTTAGGTTCACACCACATTCTTAGGTGTTCGTTAAAATCCCCAATGTTCGCCTGTGTGTCATGAGACAACAAAGTTGGTGCAAGCTGACATACATGTATAATCATATTCTTATTTCTATCTTTCAGTTCACTAACTAGAGAACTTAATTTGTCAAGTAGTGTTTCAGGGGCAGTGTTGTCAATTATTATATGTCGTGTAAGCCACAGTAAATGACACATTTGGTAGGAACCCAATCAAATTTTTCAGCTACCCAGCACCTAAGAAGATCAATATTAGCATCTCTAATATTTCTAATTGAAACATTCTTATGTACATCCGAGACCTTAGCCTGCGTCCAGTTTTCGTCTCCCAGAAGAAGAGTTCTCTGAGGAAGAGTGGAAGTGATGTCCGTCACTTCTTGTTGATTTGGGCGTTGTTTGTCAGCAATTTGGTTTTCAAGGCTATGTAATCTCTGTTTCAGCTGATCAACTATTGAGTAAGCGGTCTTCACTTCAGTGTTTAGCAATTCAATTTCCATGTCTTTTATTTCTAATTTTTCTTAGATATTTTCTAAGTCTAATGTTAGTCTTGATATAGCACTCGCATTATCTTGGATGGTGGTATCAGCTGTTCCTGAGTGTAGAATCGAGCTGGATAGTTGTGTTGGTGTGACTACATTAGCTTGTTGGCTAGAGGGAAGGGGTGAAGGGGAAGGGGGGAGAGTGGAGGGGCAGGATGAGAGTTGGGGAGGAGAGGAGGGGGGTGAAAAGTGTGGAAGGGAGGCGGTGCGGGGGAAGAGGGGAGGGGAGGAGTCCGACTGTGGAGTGGGTGGAGGGGGGTTACAACAGGTACGGTGGTTTGTGAAGAACGCGGTGGAAGTGTTTGCGTTTCTAAGATCATTTCAATAATTTTTCTTTGGTGATCCAGATTCTATTGACTCCAAGTTCACGGCAATGTTTTTGTAGTTCTGTTTTCGTGAAGTCGTTAAGGAAATCCCACGTTGGTTTCTGTAGAGATGGGCTGCTCTCGTTGTCACACGCAGGTGCTTCGGATCACTCATTTTGAGATGAGCAGGTATCGAGACGTATGTTGTGATAGAGTGATGGTGGCGTCGTCGTATGGCGTCCTCGTTGCTATGGTGATCTGGACCCCACTGTGCATGCGCAGAAACTCGAAAATGGGACGAGGGAGGGCTTGGCCAGGATCACTTCAGAGTTAGCCGCTAAATATGGCAGAGTCCAATCATATATTTCATCAGCAAATATGTCTGAGCGGTCTTACAGTCTTCATGCAGCGGGAGACCAAGGTGTGAAGGCTGTCGGTGTCCAGGACAGTCTCCAAATGCACAACAATATGAGGGCGAATTCGAGGTTCTGCTGATGTTTACGCCGCCATGCTGTGAGAGAGGATGAGAGAGAGAGAGAGAAGAGAGAGAGAGAGAGAGGAGAGAGAGAGAGAGAGAGAGAGGAGAGAGAGAGAGAGAGAGAGAGAGGGGAGGAGAGAGAGAGAGAGAGAGAGAGAGAGAGAGAGAGAGAGAGAGAGAGAGAGAGA